>RJWT010006763.1:0-28612 GCA_004365215.1 Cuniculus paca | reverse complement strand
TCTGTATTGTTTTTAAAGTCTAATAATGTTCTCACTGTTTTGTTTTATTCTTACTAATTTTTTTTTCTTTACTCAATATTCTATTTTGATTGGTTTTATTCTGTTTTGTTTTGGTCTGATTTTGCTATAACTGATGGAATGGAAAACTACTGTGAAGATAACAACATACACTATAGTAGCCATTGTTGTTTTCCCATTACCCTACTTTGATATTCTGTACCAATTTCACTGCTGTGTTTTGACTGGATTTATTCTGTTTGTTTTGTTGGGCTTTACTATCTTTAAAATAAAAATAAAAAATAAAATAAATAAAATAAAAAACCCTCCCATATTCTCTGGGTGTTTTGTTTTGTTTTGTTTTGTTTTGTTTTGTTTTGCAACACCACGGATCAAACTCATGACCTTGCACTTGCCAGGCAAGTGCTTAGACCGCTGAGCTAGATCCCCAGCCCTTGTCTTTTTGAGACAGGGTCTCACTGTGCCATTCAGACTGGCCTTGAGCTCACTTTGTAGCCCAGGCTGGTCTTGAACTTGAAATGATCCTCCTGTCTCAGCCTCCTGAGTGCTGGGATTACAGGCATGCGCCACCAGGCCCAGCTACTCTCTGTTGTTTTTAACATAAGCATTTATTACTTCCATAATTAGAATATTTTTCGTTTAAAAAATTTTAAAGACTCTGACACTGTCCCTTCCCTGTTTAAAATCCTTCCATTGTTTCCCATACCCTCAGAAAATCCCTAAGAATCCATGTAACAAAGCCAGTGAATCTCTCCCTCAGCTCCTGCTGAGTTTCTTGTGTTACTTCTTGCCATACTTTCTCTCCTAGCTGGGCCTGGTGACGCATGCCAGTCCCCTACCTCACCTCATCCCATGGTTTTTCCTAGAGAAAACCACTTTTTAAAACTGTTTTCTTTCTTTTTCCTTTTCCTTTTCTTGGTGGTTTCCTTCATGTGTCTAAGGGTGCACTGTCATCAGTTGAATTCTCTGGAAAACACAGTTCGAGTGGAGACTGGTGTGCAGCTGCCTTGCACAGGGAGGACAGGACCAACGGCAACCCTGAGGGAGGTGGGGAGGGGAGGGGAGGGAAGCGCATGGCGGGGAGAGCGAGAGAGAGAGAACTGCATGGGATAGCAGCAGCATGGGAAACAATGGAAGTATTTTAAACAGGGAAGGGACAGTGTCAGAGTCTTTAAAATTTTTTAAATTAAAAATATTCTAATTATGGAAGTAATACATGCTTATGTTAAAAACAACAGAGAGTAGCTGGGCCTGGTGGTGCATGCCTGTAATCCCAGCACTCAGGAGGCTGAGACAGGAGGATCATTTCAAGTTGCCTGATGCTCTGAACTTCCCTTTTCTCTTTCTCAGCTCTGGCTTCAAACATGCTGCTCCCTCTGAATCCTTTGCCTGTCCTGTCTACCTGGTTTGCCCTGTTCGCCCATCAGTTCAGCTTAGGCATCACTGCTCAGGGAGACTTTCTTACCCCCAGACTGTCTTGGGCCCCTCTTCTGTTTGGTTTTGAGTTTGTTTGTTGTTTGTTGTTTTGTTGTTGCTGTTGTTGTGTTTGTGTATGTGTGTGTTTTGTGTTTTTTTTGAGACAGGGTCTCTCTATGCAGTTCGGGCTGAACTTGAGCTCACTTTGTAGCCCAGGCTGGTCTCAAACTCAAAATGATCCTTCTGCCTCAGCCTCCCGAGTGCTGGGATTACAGGAATGTGCCACCACACCCAGCTGAGTTAATTTTTGATTTTTTGAGACAGGGTCTTGCCTTGAGCTCACCTTGTGGCCCAGGCTGATCCTGAACTAGTGGCGATCCCCCTGTCTCAGCCTCCTGATGGCTAGGATTACAGGTGTGCACCACGATGCCTGACTTTTGGACTCTCCTTCTGCCACTCCAACAACTGTTTCATGTCCACACCTTTCCTTTGTTTGTCCATGAAGTTTGTGCTGTTACTGCTGTAATAGTAGCAGATACCATAAAACTAGAGCAGAGTACAGTTGACATTAAATATTTGCCAAATAAGTCAATTATGCCAAAACATTTTCTAGAGTCCCTGCTTTGTGATCTGCAACAAGTTATAAACTGAGCTTTGGTTTGCTTAGCATAAAATGGAGATAAAAATAATATCTAGGTTGGAGTATTGTTTTGAAGATTAAATGATATATGTCAGTAAAGCCCTTAGCATAATTCCAGGACATAGCTTTTGATTATTACATGTTTAAAAGCAAGGAAAATAGCCAGGCATGGTGACACACACCTGTAATCTCAGCACTCAGGAAGCTGAGACAGGAGGATCATGGAGAGTAGCCAGCCTGTGCTACAAAGTGAGTTCAAGGCCAACCCAAACTACATAGTGAAATCCTGTCCCAAAAGGACAAAAACAAAACAAAACAAAACAAAAAAAGAAGAAGAAAAGAAAACCTATGTCAGCTAACCCTTAGATAAGCAGATTTGAGACTGTCACCCTTCACTCTTCCTAAGATTGTGTATTGTGTTTTTAAGTATTTTTGCAAAGATGGGGGAAAATGGCATCCCATGTTTTTTGTTTTTTTGTTTTTTGTCTTTTTGAGTCAAGGTCTCTCTATGCAGTTCAGGTTGGCCTTGCACTCATTTTGTAGCCCAGGCAGGTCTCGAACTTGCAATGATCCTCCTGTCTCAGCCTCCCAAGCGAGCTGAGATTACAGGAGTGCACCACCACGCCCGGCTCATCCCATGATTTTAAACAAACACAGATTTTCAAGCCAAGAGATCTGTTCAATGAGATGGCTCCTGTTATATGCCAGGCACCCCATAAAAAAAACAAATATTCAGTGCTCCTCTCTCTTCCTGTCACAGCTTATGGGGGGAAGGCGCATCTGAGAAAGCGGATGCAAGGACACTGTGCATGACCCAGTCAATTAAATGTCAGGTACTTATCACAGCACCTTCAGGTTTTGCCAGAAGCTTCTTGCTAATCCTTACGTGAAGTCTGTGGGACCCAGCTTTCCTCAGCCATCCAGGCGGAGGCTTCTGCCTTGAACATTGCCAAGTGACGTAGAAGCCATGGGTCTAGAGGCCCCTCAACACTTCCTGTGTGGGGTACAGAAGCCCGCCTCCTCTCCTAGTCTCAGGTGTCTGCTTCAGAAAATGGTGAGTCTGCTCTGAAAGCGCCTCCCTTTTTCATCCTAGCATTGGGATCAAAAACCCCAGGGACTTGTATCCAGCACGTTTCAAAAATGTCCCTTTCTGAAAATGTCCTGGTTTCCATTTCAGAAGTTATAAACTGATTCATCTCCGCCATTTTAGTAGAACAACTGTGGGGTGGAAGAAGAATGCAGTCGAGCACTCTCTGGAAAGTCCTGGGACTCTGCCTCCTAGCAGGTAAGTGGAATGGAATGAAGGAGGGTGGTTTCTCCAGACACTGAAAGGCCCAAGGTCTTACCAGGTGCAGCATAGGAATGCTAAGGCACCTCATTTACCAGAAGATGCGAGGAACTGTTTGTGCTACCGTTAGAGCGGGGATTGAAGATGGAGGCAAACAAAAGAAATGTGCCCATGTGCATGGAGACTGTTCAGGGAACAGCCAAAAAAAGCAGTTGAGGTGATCATTTCAAACAAGAGCAAAGAGGTCTCTCTACCACCAAGAACAAGCCCATTTGTCAGCAAATTTACCCAGCCCTTAGGAACTAATACAAAAGAGATCAGAAGAGCTAAACTCCACTTTTTGTTTTGAGGAAACTAAGTAGTTGCAACCAAACTCTGCACAGAGTGTAGCAAATTTAGTATCTTTGATATAATTAAACACTTTTTAGTTTTCAATGCTTTTAAAGTCACTGATGGCTTTCAATTAACTTAATCCTTTTTGAAGCAAGGTAGGATATATATTGATGAATAATCAAGAGTACTTGCATATCTCATATGAAATAAATAATGTTTTTAAAAGTGTCATGTATTGATTGCTAATATTGTGTAAAGAAAAATTCTTTTTTCACGTTAACTTATCTGATCCTTATCTCTGCCTTAGAAGAAAAGCATGATAGCTCCTATTTTACACATGAAAAAAATTAAGAAAGCCGGGCGTGGTGGCTCACGCCTGTAATCCCAGCACTTGGGAGGCTGAGACAGGCGGATCGTTGTGAGTTCGAGACCAGCCTGGGCTACGAAGTGAGCTCAAGGCCAGCCTGAATGGCATTGTGAGACCCTGTCTCAAAAACAGGGCTGGGGATCTAGCTCAGCGGTCTGAGTGCCTGCCCGGCAAGCACAAAGTCGTGAGTTCAATCCCCGGTGCCGCAAAAAAAAAATAAAAAATAAAAAATAAATTAAGAAAGAAGTTAAATAACTTATTTGAAGTAATATGATTAGCTAGTGCTGGAGCTAATCTGGATGATCAGTATTGCTCAGAACAGCTGTACTGTATGAGGCAAAATGGCTCATGATGATTTTATTTCATCTGTTTATTTATTTATTGTATTTTATTTTTGGTACCAGGGATCAAGCTCATGACCTCATGCTTGCCAGGCAGGTGTTTGTGCTATTGAATTATAGGCCCAGTCCAATGATTTTATTTCAAAGAGCTAGAAAATACCATTACAGCTAAGACTCCTACCTTAGAGCCACAGCCATTATATATCCACTTCCTGCTTGGGTTTATCAGGCTTTAATACAGATACAAATCACCCAGGGACCCTGTTAAAATCGAGCTTCTGTTTCAGGACTGAGACGCCACATTTCTAATAAGCTCCCAAGTGCTTTAATCTGTGACTAGGCAAAGAATACACTTTGAGTCTCAAGGGGTGGAATGTGACTCCTGCACGTATTAATTGGACATTTTCTTGGAGACCAGTGGAATAAAGTGTGCTCCTACTAAGGAAAAAGCATGGCAAGGCAATGCAAAACAAGAAGGAAAGTAAAAAGTAAACAAAAGAGAAGAGAAGAGAAGAGAAGAGAAGAGAAGGGGGAGGGGGAGGGGAAGGGAAGGAGAAAGAAAAGGAAACAAAAGAAAAAAGGAAAAAGAAAAAGGAAAGAGAAAAAAGAGAATATATCAAAGACCCAAGCATCCCTAGAAATTTGGCATCATGAGAAAGTGCTCAGTCTGCTCTGGGGATGGGAGAATGTCTCACCCAATATAGAGGCGGTTTATAAACAGAAAACTGTCAGGTAATTCCAGGAAAGTTGGCCACTGTAACAACCCCAAGCCATTCTTGAGAGGACTCTGGAGGGCCCAGAAGAAGGATAATCAGTTTCTTCACCACATAGGCTCTAGTTGATGATTAATCAGTTTCACATATTTCTGCCTCTGTCTCAAGCAGAAAACAAGTGGAAAAACAACCCTTTAACTAGCAGGAGCCAGCGACAGAACTAGAATCTCAACATTTGTACCCAGCAAGAACTTGCTTTTATTCCAGTCAGAGACCAGTTTTAAAAATGGAGACTTGATTGCGAAATTTTTTTGCCATTTTTCTAGTCTTCCAAAAAGCAGTCTCAACTTTTTCTTCTAACTTGTGTTGATCAAATACCATGTATTTTTATTCAGTGCTTGATTTCCCTTGCTGTCTCTCCTCCTACCGAATAGTAAATGTCACTGTTCTTAATTATAGAAATTACTGTAATCCAGCGGTGCTTGGGAAGGACTTTAAGTCATCATTCATGATCTAAATGGGCCACAGTCCTCTTTCTGCTTAGAATTGCAGGCAATCCCATTTACTAACTCTTTTTTTTCCCCCCACAGTTGGTGCTTTGGGGCAGGAAGGTAAGATATGCTTTTTTCCTTTGTTATGAAATCAACCCCAAATTCTTGGTACCACCATGCACCAATAACAGTGTTTCAGTCAAGTGACCAAATATACACCAGTGATTCCATAAGATTATAGCAGAGCTGAAAAATGCCTATCACCACGTATTTTTACTGTACATTTTCTGTTCAGATGTGTTTAGGTACACAGATACTACTGTATTCCACTTGTCTGCAGTATTCAATACAGTACCGTGTGGTACAATTTATAATCTAGGAGCAATAGGCTGTACCATATAGACTAGGTATGCAGTAGTTATGCTGTCTAGGTTTGTGTGAGCACCCTCTGGGACTTTCACATAATGACAAAATCCCACAACACATTCCTCCAAATTGGTTCTATTTGAGTGGAGCTTTCTTCTACACAACTCCCACGAGACTAGTGAAAGGGGTTTCTGTTATTACCCTTTGCCTTTTCCTTATAAATCTAGCCCAGAAGAGGGAATCAACAAAGATCGTAAGGAATGAGTCTTATTTATTAAAAAAAAAATTGATACTTAAATTTAGCTAAAAGTACCAACAGTCTTCATTTGTTTGCATTTGTTCTATTTGCTGTGCGATTTTGTATAGGACGTGCGGCCAGCCAGAATGCAGGTACAGGGTGAGCCTGGGTCTGCCTCCAGGCAGTGTTTGGATGCACATTCAGAATCTCACACCTGAATGCTCTGAATGTGTATGGGTGCATGTGCATGTGAGTGTGGCTGGCCTGGACTTGCTTTCTCTATCATAGCAACAGAGTCTGCTGTGTCTTGATACTGGAAGACTCTCTGTTCAACTAACTCCTCCAAACTGAAGGGACCACTGTTGTGTTCAGAAGCAACACTGTGCCAGTCAGCTTTTCAGGGCACTGCTTATGTGGGGGTAACCACAGGAACCATTTTTGCAAATTGCTATCAGATACTTAATGTAGAACATAACGGCCCCAAGCAGCTTGTCAAATGCAGCCAAAGGAATCTGAAGATCCATTGCTCCCTAAAGATCCAGGGAAGACTCCTAACCCACAAGGGCAGAGAATGATCAGGGTTGCTGATATGAATCTCACTAATGGATTTTCGTTTCTTTTTCAGATAGCTACAGCACTAGTAAGAAGATTTTCATTCTGTACAATTTCTTTTCAAATGTGGGTCAAGGTGGTCATAATGGACAATCATAGGAGTAAACACTGAGAACTCGAGCTGTTAGAGGGAAAATACATTTATCTTCCCATGAGGTCTACATGAGACGTGCCTGCATTTGGTGTGAGCTGCCCTGATTGTAGCCATGCACATGTGTATCCCTGGGCACGCTGTGAGGGGAAAACACACATGTGGGTGTGAGTTGGAGTTTCTATGTATTTTCGTATTAACCTTGAGTTCCTTAAAGGCAGAGACAGTGTCTCATCTACTTGGCTCAGGGTCTGGCTCATACTAAATGCTCAATGAATTTTTTTTTCTGCAGTACTGAGGATTAAAACCAAAACCTGGAACATACAACACAAGTACACTCTACCACTAAGCTACAGCCCCAGTTCTTCTTACTTTTTTTTAAATTTTGAAACAAGGTCTCACTAAATTGTTCAGGCTGACCCTGAACTTATGACCCTCCTGCCTCAGCCCCCTGAGTTGGAATTGTAAGTAGATAGCACTATGCCCAGGTCCAGTGAATATTTTTTGAATGAACAAGTGAGCAAAAATATGGATGTTTTGCTTATTCCCTGTCCTCAAGCAGTCAACTGTTTTGAGAGACAAATAATTGCTAATAGAGCGTGTTGTGTGCATGAAGCATAGTATAAAGAAAGTAGAGTATAGCTGAGAAAGGCCAGTGAGGAGGTGCTTCTTCAGTTGAGTTTTAAAGGATGAGCTTGTATTCCAGGAAGAGGAATACTTTAGGCAAAGGAGATAAAAATCACACAGTATGAGGGTAAGAGTCTTAACTCTGAAGTTAGATTGCCATGTTTGAATCCTGGCTCAACTCTCTACTTGCTGGGTATCTTTGAATAATTTACTTAACTTCTTTGTGTAGTAGCACCATCTTGTGTAAAATGGAAATGCAGTAATAATCATGCAGCACCTAGCTTGCAGCGTTGTTGCAAGGGTTGAGTATGTACTTGACTTCAGAAATCATCTGATGTATAGACGGTAGTAGGTGAAGTTTAGCTATTATTATACAGAAAGCACACTGACTGTAGATAATAAGCATTAAAATTCACTGGGCGTGTGTGTTCTATGGATTGCTCTAAATATTTTACCTGAATTTCTCCTCTTAATTCTTCTAATGCTAGGCTGAGAATGTAGCTCGGTGGTAGAGAGCTTGCCCCACATGCGCAAGGCTTTGTGTTCAGCCCCCAGTATGGGGATGGGGCTAGGGGGCACAACTGATCCTGATGCCAGGTGTGATAGCACACACCTGTGATCCCAGCACTCTGAGAGGCTGAGGCTGGAGGATTGTGAGTTAAAGCTAGGCTGGGGCAACTTAGCAAGACCTCATCCCAAAATAAAAAAGAGTGAGGGATATTGTTCAACGCAAAGGCCCTGATACCACAAAAAGAAAAAAAATTCTTCTACCATCCATTCCTATTTTATAGATGAAAAACAAAGGCTTAGAGGATAAATAAGTAGCCCATTCAGAGAGATATAAATGCAAATTTGTATGAGACTGAAGCACATTTTTAACCATTATGAAATACCGTGATATATATATAAAGATCACTATGTATACAGTTTTTCTGAACACACCTATTTCCAAGCGTAAACATCTAGGCCTTTGAATGAGTGTATTGAGTCTAATATCTCTGCTACCAAATGTGTGCCAATAAAGAGTGTAAGGAATTTTCTTTGTTTCTTTTTCAGACAAACCTATCAAACAGACTGTAATGTCTTGTTATTTGTTTTGTCTTATTTTTAGTCCTAGGGATTGAACCCAGGACCTTCACACTGAGCTGCATCCCCAGCCCTTTTTAAATTTTGAGACAAAATCCCACCAAGTTACCCAGGCTGGGCTTGAATCTGTGACCCTCCTTCCTCAGTCTCTCAGAGTCTGAGAATCTCCAGGCTGGGCTTGTAAGCATGCAGCACTACGCCTGGCTTCAAGTTACTTTTAAGTTATTTATGATTTCTTGCTTGTGTAACGTTTCTTTAAAAAACATCAATGCAGGCCGGGTGTGGTGGTGCACACCTATAATCCCAGCACTCGGGAGGCTGAGGCACAGAATCACTGTGAGTTTGAGGCCACCTGGGCTACAAAGTGAGCTCAAGGCCAGCCTGAATGACATAGCAAGACCCTGTCTCAAAAAGACCAAAAAAAAAGCTAGAAAATTATCAAGTCAAAATAATATTATCGATTGTCATTTTATTCATGTTCCAATTATTAGCAGGTAGTGAAGGGTTTCTTTATGCTGTATGCAGTCTCAGCCAGGTGGCTGTCTGAAAAGCTGGTTTGAGCTCAGTTCTCTTCTCTACAGTAGCAGGATGCCAAGCAGGAAAGAGAGGAAGAAACTAACATCTGTCTTGATTTCTACTTTCAGAATCCACTTAATTCCCTGGTCAAGAAACTGAAACTCAGAGAGGTTAGATGATCTGCCCTTGCTCACACAGCCGAGGGCAGATCTGAGATTCAAACACAAGGTTCTGTCTCTGAGCCCAGCACTCTTGCCCAGTAGCACACCGTCTCTGGGCACTGCCACCTCTCCTGTCTTTCATCCGTCATGCGCAGGGTCTGCCAAGGCCTAGTGCTGCCACTCGTTCCAGCCATACGTCTTCCAGGGAACAAGGACCCACAGCCCTACTTCCCAGGGCTGTGGGAAATGTTGCTGGCTCCCCAGATTACATTAGTGGATTTTGGTTGTTCACACCAATGCTCCCTCCCTCTAGCAAAAATAACTGAGAGCTCATGGTACTCAGAGGTAAAGTAAAGCCACTTTTTACAGGAAGAGCCATTCCTTTAAAATGTGTAGAGCAAATGCTGGGGATGTAGCTCCGTAGTGTGCCTAGCAGAGCAGATTTGACTCCCAGTACTGCAAAATAAAATATGTAGAGTAGTTCATGTCATCTAAAGACAACAGAGACTGTGCCATGTACTATTTTAGTGTTTTGGTAAAATGGAGAATAAAGTCTGTTCTTTAGCACAATAAATACATCTTATTAAGAAAAGAAGACAGAGAAAATTATACGGGACAAGATGTTTGATTTGTATTATGGAAAACTCTGTTAGAAGAATTTCAGAATAATAAGAAATGCATAAGCCCAAGACTCTGATTCAAAAGTGTGGAGGTCTTTATCTTTGAAAAGATGTTTCTGTGTATGTATGGAAGGTGCTTCTGGCTAATGCAAGACTTCTAGAAATTTTCAGCCTTCCGACTTTAAGGTTTTTGGAATTTTTGGTAGGTCTGGATCAAGAACAATTTGGTGTATGCAGCTCCAGTCTGTCAATGAGCATATCTCTGAACTAAGCACATACCTCATCTTCAAGGCTTTGGCCCGAGTAATGACACCCACTTTGAGAATTCTTGGAGGCATTTAGTCCCATTAGGAAAATTTTATCTCATGTTTAAATTTAAATCAGGATTTTTTTTGTGTGTGTTTTTTTTTTTTTTTTGCTTAATACTATTTCCTTTTTTTTTAATTTCCAGATAATGAAACACCAAAACGTGAGTTTGTGGTCATTTATGCTTTGTCTAAAGATGCAGATTGGTGGGTAAAGGAGAAGAAATTGAGAAACATTTGCCCACAAACTAAGAATCTCTCCACTATCCATGCCCAGCCCCCATTATAGAAAGCTTGCAAATAAGGGAGTCTTGTAGGTTTTCTTTACTTCCCGCTTCTCCTTCCCAAGTCCCCGTGTTCCTGCCTAAACCCTGAGACCGTCTTTTGGAAGGTTTGCTGATCCCCCTCCTCCCACATTTCCCCTCTTCTACCCTCTAGCCAGTAAACCTCCCTTCTGACAAGCAAGTCTAAGACTCAGGTGACAAGTGAGTTTCTGTGTTTGGTTAGTTCTTTTGTCACGAATTTGCCCTTTTTTCTGAAATTTTCTTGGTTTCTCCATCCAATTTTCCATCTCTTCTCTTCCATTCCTCAGAATATAAAGTCTCCATCTCAGGAACCACAGTAGAGGTGACATGCTATCTGGATGAAGAAGAATCAATACAATGGGAAACAGTTCATAGAAAAGTAGAGAGTACAAATGATAAACAACTAGTACTCGAGAACTTTTCAGAATTGGAGGACAGTGGTTATTATGCCTGCTTTAAGAGCAACTCAGAAAAGAACCATTATCTCTACCTGAAAGCTAGAGGTAAGAGAATCATTTCAGACAGCCGTTCTTGCTGACTTGCCTAACCCTACCTGATGTCTCCTGGCATCTCAAGACTTCCTCCTGCACTCAATCCTGGAACTTTCTAGAGGCTCACAGCATCTATTTTCTGGAATACAGATTAAATACCAACAGAAGCTTTCTGAGTAACCTCAGTCAGTGCTACGTCCAAAATAACTTCCCAAGAGACAGAACTGGGTCATTTGCGCTGGCTCACTCCCAGAAATAATGGCACTCCAGTGTGAATTTACCTGATGCTCCGTCCACAGGCACACTCTTCACAAAAATTTTCAAGAGAGATATAATACCACTACTAAAAACCTCCTAAACTAGTCTGGCATGGTAGCACACACCTGTGCCAACACTCAAGGGGCTGAGGTAGGAGGATTGGTATGAGTTCAAGGCCAGCCTGAGCTACATAGTGAGTTCAAAATCAGCCTAGACTGCACAGTAAGACCCTGTCTCAAAGAACCAAAAAAAACAGCCCAGCATGGTGGCACATGCCTATAATCCCAGCACTCAGGAGGCTAAGGCAGGAGGATCACTGCAAGTTTGAGGCCAGGCTAGGCTACATAGTAAGTTTAAGGCCAGGTTGAATTAGAGTAAGACTGTCTCAAAAAGCAAAAGAAAAGAAAACCAAATAAATATAAAAATAAATAAAAACCTCCTAAGATGATGCATAATGAAACAGTGATGGGAGCTAACATTTATCAAATGCTTATAAAGTTTAAAGCATGGTATCAAACCTCCCTATACTTGCCAGGAATTTTTTTCATGTAATCTTTTCAGCAGCTGCAAGTTAAGTTCAATTTTATTTCCATTTGGTAGATGAAGAAACAGAAGCTTTGTGGATTGAAAATACATTTTACAATTCCCGTAACTATTGAGTAACGAAGCTTAACTAAGGCTTGTTTTCATCCTTGTTGTTATCCACTCACTGAAGGGGAGGGCTCTGGCCATAGATAGTGTGTGAGTGTCCAGGGAAGAAGCCCCTTCATTTGTTCCTTCCTCTTCTCCAGTGTCCTAGGGTTTCCCCTTCTGGTTCACTCCTCCTCCTCTCCCCACTCTGTCCCTCGCAGTGTGTAACAACTGCATGGAGGTTGATCTGACAGCTGTGGTCACGATCGTCGTAGTGGACATCTGCATCACTCTGGGCTTGCTGGTGCTGGTGTACTATTGGAGCAAGAATAGGAAGGCCAAGGCCAAGCCTGTGAAACGAGGAACCGGAGCTGGGGGCAGGCCCAGGGGTAAGACCACAAAGTGGGGTCAGAGCATTCCCACCAGCAGGCACCCAGCCTCAGTCAGGGTGGGTCAAGAGTCCACAGCAAGGTCGAACAGCTTCTTTAGAGCATTCACTCTAATACCAAGGTCTCCACAAGGGCATGACGATGCTTTTCAATAAGACGGTCTCCGCAAAAGCCTGGTAGTACTCTGCGGGAGTCGGAGCCCGTCCCCGAGCAGTGGGAGGAGGGACTTTGGGGTGTTCCTGCCTTTTCCTTTCCCTCCCCCTACGGAAAGAAACAGCAGGAGCACTGGGGCTGAGAAAAGTCACAAACTGAGAATAGTATGAGGAGGGGTAAAAGAAAGAAAAGAGAAAAGAAACCAGATGTAGTGGCCCACACCTGTAATCCCAGCACTCTGGGAGCTGAGGCAGGGTTTCAATCCCAGCCCGGGGAGCTTAGTGACTTAGTGAGACCCTGGCTCAAAGGTGGGCTGTAGCTCAGGGAAGGCACTGAGAGAAAGAAAGAAAGAGAGAAAAAGAAATGATGCATGAATAAGGGAGACATCGAAGGGGACTGCCGTTCTTGAGCTCATGTCATGACCGCAGTCAGCCCCACAAGATTAATACTGCTTTGTGGGCGGGGAACATACTTTTACCCTCCCTCCTCCACAGGACAAAACAAGGAGAGGCCGCCACCTGTTCCCAACCCGGACTATGAGGTAATGGGTGGGGAGCTGGGGTCGGGGTGTCCTTCTAAGGGGCAAAGGAACAGATAGAGCTGTGCCCACCACATCTCCAGATATTTCAGAGCTCCTCACTCAGGGCTCCCAGGACAGCCCATCCTCTACCCACCTCTGCCTCCTTCAAGGGAGAGATCATCACAAAGCCTGTTTGGCTTCCACAAGCACAGAGAGGAGAAGTTGAGGGGAACGCCCTCTTCCTTCCTTGGCTTATGTGCTGGCTGGAACAGTCATGGAAAACACCTCCTATGTAAAACCTAACATGATAATTAAGGGCTGACAGTCCACCAGCAGGCACTGTGGCAGTCAACCAGTTATTAAAATATGAAAATATTTTATTGGCAAAGAGCCCAAACTTCCCCTTATTCCACCCCATACACTATCAGACAAGATAGTCTTTACCCCACTGGGCCGCCTCTTAATTTGCAATTAAAGACCTAAGGCCTGGCATGGGGCAGGACCACTAGCATGGTTCTCACTGGCTAGTGGATGCGCACTGCCACTTGTTGAATATTTTGACTATCATACCTGACAAACTCAAGAAATATTTATTGAGTGCCAGCAAAGTGTATGGTATTTACTTTTCCATTTTGACCCTGACAAAAGCTCTGATGAGCAAGTCTTTAGATTGATTCCCCTTCTTGAGATACAAAAGTTGCTCACGGAAGATGACTGGCTCAAGTCTTCTACCTGCCCACTCAAGCTTAGATTTCAAACCTGCCTCCTAACTCCAAACCTGAGTTTTTTCCACTACAGTGCAACTATTTCAGCACCCTTTTTCCTTAGGCTCTACCTCCTCTCGCCCTGCTAACCACCCTCCCTGTCCTGTCCCTAGCCAATCCGGAAAGGCCAACGGGACCTGTATTCCGGCCTGAATCAGAGAGGAGTCTGACAGTCCCAGAGGACAATGCCCAGGCCTGGCTCTCCTGGGGCATCCTGCTATGCTTTGTTCCCTGGACAAGGCCTGGACCCCACCAAGGAATTATTCTTCAGCCTCATTGTGAATTCGCGCCCTGCAGCCCTGTCACTTGCTCGCCTCCTCCCGTCTTCCCTGCTGGTGTCCAGTTGTATGCTATTGCTGCTTTGTTGTCCTTTCAAACAGCACAGCCAGTTAGGCCCTCACACCTGGCCTGCCCTCTTGTCAGCATATTTATTTCTTTTATTCACTCCCTGCTGACTTTCTTTCCCCTACATGGATGTTATTTCTGGCTTCAATTCCCTCCTTTTCCTCCATAAAAATTTCCCCTTATCCCTAACTATCCCATACAACTTTCTATTTTTCCAGTTCTCCCTTTTACAACCTTCTGGGGACAGACTAGGTAAATGTTGGTAGAGACCCTGCCCCATTCACAGATTCTGGCCCAGAGTCCGCCCTGAGCCTCCTCCCTGGTCTCCACTGTAGGCCACTGGATGGTCATTTGCATCTCAATGAATGCACCAGGCTCTCCTCCACTAACAGATAAAAACAATAAAGTGCACTTGGCTGAAAGAGTTGTGTCTCTTTCCTGGGAGGTTCTGAGAGGCCACTTATTTCCTAAGACAACTCAGGCTCTTCCCACCTTTAAATGAAATCAGTGCTTGCAGTGTGACCCCAAGTGCAAGTACAGCCTGTTTTCCCAGCTGGGGGGGGGGGTATTACCTGAAGCTCTCCTTGGAGAGGGAGATAGGAAAGAGAGAGAGAGAGAAAATTTAACTAACTCTTCTTGTAGGAAAACATCAAAGATGTCAGGGAGTAACTGATAGATTCCTGATGGAGCTATCAGTTCAAAAAATGGGCGAGACGGCCGGATTCAGGGGCGCACACCTGTAATTCCAGCACTTGGGAGGCTGAAACAGGAGATCATTGCAAGTTTGAGACCAACCTGGGTTACAAAGTAAGCTCAAGACCAGCCTGAACTGCATAGTGAGGCACAATCTAAAACACACACACACACACACACACACACAATTGGCGAGACAGAAACAGAACCTATGAAAGGTAGAGGTAGCAAAAGAAAAGGGTGACAAAAGAGGAGGCCTTCGGAATGCCACACTGGTTTCCATAATGTGCCAAGAAGAACCACTGAGTGGGGCTGGAGGAAGCGGAGGAAGGAGGTCTCCCAAGCAGAGCGCCCCTCCCTCCCACACAGGAGGCAGCTGCTACAGCAAAGCAGGCTGCGGTGAGGCCAGGCAGGATGTGGGCTGTGCAGGGAGTGAGCCCGCAGCAGCAGCCTGGTGCCCGAAGCCCAGTGTGGGAAGACCTTGCTCGCCATCTCCCACAGCGTGCACGGAGGAGGGCAGAACATGAAGGAGCTCAGCCCAGCTCCAACCATCAGGTTCTCTTCTCTCCCTCTCTGCGCTCAGAAACCTCCTGTTGACCACAAGGTTATTTATGTGTATGACCACAAAAAAAAGGCCTTTTTTTATTAGTAGCCCTTCACACAATGTACACATTCAGCCTTGGCCTTGCGGCTACAGCTTTTTATCTGTCATCCCCACTGAAATGTCACTTTAAGTACCAACTCTTTTGCTCAAAAGGCGTCTCAGTGATGTTGCTCACGGCTAGCTGCTGGATGGAGGCTGGCTCAAGGGTGGCAATTTTGTCCTACATGTATTTGATTGTGCTCAGTCGGGAAGACATGGCTCAGCGTGACAAAAACAAGAACAGCTGATGTTTATTGAGCATTTACTCTCATTTTATTTTATCTGGAAACTGTACTTAGCCCTTTACATGCATCCTCTCATTTCGTCTTTACGATGACATCACGAGATCGGCATCATCCTCATTTTGCAGATGAAGGTAGTGAGGCTGAGAGAGGTTTAAATCTTTTGCACAAGTCACAGTGAGGAACTTGGCTGGAATTAGTAGCCAAGTTCATCCAACATACTCTTTCAACACTACAGAAGGACCACACTACCTAGTACTGACTGTGGCTATAAGGAATCCTTTCCATGCTATCTAACGTCCTTGAAAAGATGGATGGAGGGGCAGAAGTAAAGTTGAAATCCTGAGCAGATTTCCCACTTTGGGCAGAGGCAGAGTAATGTAGGATAAAGGCAAATACTGAAGTAAGGAAGGTAAGCAGTATGTCAGGGTTCTAGATGACAGATGGGATGCAGACAACAGGAAGGATCCACACTACAGAAAGACCACAGAAGCTGGGTGTGGTGGCTCATGCCGGTAATCCCAGCACTCAGGAGGTTAAGACAGGATTGTTGTGAGTTCGAGACCAGCCTGGGCTACAAAGTGAGCTCAAGGCCAGCCCGAACAGCATAGAGAGACCCTGTCTCAAAAAGACAAGGCCAGGGATCTAGCTCAGTGGCCTAAGCACTTGCCTAGCAAGTGCAAGGTCATGAGTTCAATCCCTAATGCCGCAAAAACAAAACAAAACAGAGGGACCACAGAATCGCACTGAGATGCAGGGTGGAGGTGGGACACAGTGGAAAAGAGGAATGTAGAATAAAGGAAAAGATTAAATGGATGAAAGAAAAGATTGATTTCTGCCACTGGCCAAGATGGAGCAATAAGAATTGAATCTATCTTCCTGCCTGAAAAAACTAAAACACAAGATAGGATACGTTAATATAAATTTTAAAACATTCAATACCAGGCAACAATAGGAAATGAGCCCTAAGGATGGGAAATAAGATGAACCTTAATATTGCTTCAGTTTACAACCTAGAAACAGTTTCTAGGCTGTGGTGCTGGAAGGGAGAGCTAAGCAGAGCCCCCAAGATCACCCTGAGGTCAGCAGACATGGATGGAGACCGAAGAGTCCTACAGTTTGTAGGAGAAAGTTTAAGGGAGGAGTGAGATGCCCAGGAAGAACTTCAGAGATCTGAAGAGGGTCCCTCTCAAGTCCTCAGCTTACCTTGGGGCATAAACCTGGGTCCAGAGGACCCATCCCTTACTTTTATACTGCAAATTTATTTTAGCATTATAGTTGCTGGCCGTAGTCTCAGTACCTTTCCCTGGGAGATACGGGAACTAAACTATGTGTTTACCTACTTGGTACGACAAAGGCAAGGAGTGTACATGTGAGCAAAAGTGGCAAAGTGGAATTTGGACCCAGTCTTATGATCCATCTCACTGGTTTCGTATATGTTTACCCAAGCATCACAGAGGCTCCAATAGACCCACACCACTCCAGGATTTGTTAAAAAAAATTTTTTTTCTTTTGATTTTTCTGGCAAAGTAGCCCCATCAGCGCAAGAACACATGGAAAACCAGATTCGCAAGTCTTAGAAGAGGTCAAAAGTGAATCATCAGACTACTCATGCATAGATGATAAAGATGGTCCATTATGGTAAAATACACAACAGAAAATCGGTATGGGTGGGTGATGATGATAGCCATGATGATAATGATGATGATGATGATGACTTTGACATTGGCTATGGGAGTCAAAGTTGCTGTGACAGTGAAATGGAGCAAGAATCGACTGATATAGACACGGGGAATACAGACTTCCTTGATTCAGATGACAAAGAAAACAGCAGTGTGAGTACATAGTTAACTATCAAAATGTTGAGAAATGGCCATGCAATCAAATGACCCAATGTTAGAACTAGGTCCAAAAACATAGTGAAGGTCTTGACGGGGTGAAATGTATTGGACAGAACACCAGCACTGCCATTTAGTGTTGGAAACTGTAATTGAGGAAGTGCTACAAGATGCTGTGAAATACACAAAGGCTGAAATACAAGTAAAATGTTCTGTAGGCACAATAGCCATAGTCAAAAATGTATTTATTATGACATCTCACTAGCTAAACTGAAAGCATTCGTAAGTCTGCTGTGCTTGGTACAAATTTCTTATGGTGATCACAGGAATGTAAAAGACGTAAGAAAAAGTGATAGGTCAAATATGGCATAAAGGCCAGGGATTTAGCTCTGCCTGGCAAGTGTGAGGTTGTGAGTTCGATCCCCAGTACCAAAAAAAAAAAAAAGGAATAAATATTTATACCTTTGTAGATCTGAAGACTCTCATGCTTTCAGTTTAGACATTTATCCTGGAACTCAGCCTTCAGATCCTTATTCGACTAGTAATAAACCGAATGATGTTGTGAACAGATTTGTTGCTCCCATCTCCCAAACTAATGAGAATGTGACATTCGACAATTGGTTTACAGTTTCCAACTGATGTCACATTTGCTAACACGGCATAAGTTGACCAGCACAGGAACTGCACATAGGAACAAAGCAGAAATTCCAAATGAAATGTTGCAATTGTATAGTCCAATCTTTGGATTTCAGAAAAATATAACATTGGCCTTATATATGGCAAAAAAAAAAAAAAAAGGGTACTGCTGATGTCAACATTTCACCATGATGGAAATATTGATAGGGAAACCTCAACAAAACGGAAGTTTGAGATAGAAACTTTCAACAACAAAATCAAAGGTGGAGTAGATGTTTTTGATGAGTTAGGTAGCAACTATGCTGTCATTTAAAACACAAAACATTGGCCAGTGGTTGTGTTTTACTCAATCCTAAACATGGACAGCATAAATAGATTGAGAGTTTACAAAGAAAATAATAAGTGAAAAATATCAGAGGCATGTTCCTAGAGGATTGGGACTGGAGTTCACAAGAGATTATTTACAGCAGAGGAAAAATAAAATGGTCCTGCCCAGGAAACTACACAAAAATATCATGAAGCACACTGGTGAGCTGACAGGTGAACAGGCAGGCACAGTATCACAAAGACCTCCTACAACAACAAGAAAACAAAAAAGATGTCAACTGTGCCCTACAAGAAAGTACAGGAAAACAAAACACACATGCTCTTGGGGTAAGCGATACTTGTGCATAGAACATGCAGTTGTGTGTGAGGACTGCCTTGGGCATGACAGTTGAAGCCAAGTTTATTTGTGGTAGACTTTTGTTCGTGTTTACATTGTAATTCATTTAGCTTTTTATTTTTGATGCTATCTTTTGTTTTGTAAGCAAGTAAACAGCTGATGTGAAAATGTTGATGTCTGTTCTAAGCACTCATTACCTTTTTGATATATTATTTTAATGACATCCCTACTAAGTGTATGTTGTACAATATAGTAGGAAACTCCTCACAAAACAGGAAGAGAAGAGAGGTGACAAGACTGCCACATAGGAAAGGAAAGCTAAGCACACATGCTGTCAGTGTAAGTGAGACATGTGCATGGAACATGGCATTGTCATGTGTGGACTGCCTTGGATGTGACAGTTGAAGCAAAGCTTTTTTTTTTTTTTTTTGGCGGCACCAGGGATTGAACTTGTGACCTCACGCTTGCCGGGCAGGTGCTTAGGCCACTGAACTAAATCCCTGGTCCTTGCCTTTTTGAGACAGGGTCTCCTTATGCCGTTCAGGCTGGCCTTGAGCTCACTCTGTAGCCCCGGCTGGTCTCGAACTCGCAACGATCCTCCTGTCTCAGCCTCCCGAGTGCTGGGATTACAGGTGTGCGCCACAAGGCGCAGCAGCAAAGCTTTTTTTTTTTTTGTGGCGCTGGCGATTGAACTCATAACCTTGCGCTTGCCAGGCAGGTGTTTAGGCCACTGAGCTAAATCCCTGGCCATTGTCTTTTTGAGACAAGTTCTCGTTATACAGTTCAGGTTGGTTTTGAGCTCACTTTGTAGCCCAGGTTGGTCTTGAACTTGCAATAATCCTCCTGTCTCAGCCTCCTGAATA
This sequence comes from Cuniculus paca, assembly GCA_004365215.1. Lineage (NCBI taxonomy): Eukaryota > Metazoa > Chordata > Mammalia > Rodentia > Cuniculidae > Cuniculus > Cuniculus paca. Next base: position 8,949 of record RJWT010006763.1, on the reverse strand, counting down.
CTGGGATTACAGGTGTGCACCACCAGGCCCGCCCCCTCTGATGTGCTTTTTTAGACTGTACACCAAAAACCAGTCAATGTTGAAAATGTTGATTTTTTTATAAACACTTGATAAATACTAAAAACTCTATATTTTATCTTTGTGATTTTTTTTCCTGTCAAATGCTCATTGTTTACTATAATAAAACTCATAAAATTAAAATTAATAATTCATCAGTAGAAATATGTGCCTTGATGACAAAATTAGTCTTACGCTCCATTAATAAGGATTGGTACATACTTGAGAGGAGACTGCAAGAAGCTGAAGAAAAAATTCCCTGAAAGAGTTGGAGGAATCTTTGGACCTCACAGACAGGAAATCACTGCTATGCCCTCATTATTCAAAAAGTACTGGAAAGAACTGTGTATTCATATTACAGAAAGGGACAAGTGATCTCTTTGGGGTCTCTTTTACATAGGCATTAATCTCAATAATGAGAACCCCACCCTCATAGCATAATCACCTCTGAAAGGTCCCACTTCCTAATGCTGTCACATCGGAGGGTCAGGATTTCAACATTCGAATTTGGAAGGAACTCAAAACATTCAGTCCACAACAGTTATGAACAATTTTGTGCTGAGGAATTTAACAACTTGGGTAAGATTGGCACATTCCTTGAAAAAGCTCACTGAAGATGAAATAGATAATTTAAATAGCTCTTTACCTATTAAATAGGCTGAATCTGTAGTTTAAAACATTCCTACAAAGAAAACTTCAGATGGGCCGGGCCTGGTAGCACACGCCTATAATCCCAGCACTCAGGAGGCTGAGACAGGAGGATCGTTGCCAATTCGAGACCAACCTGGGCTACAAAGTGAGCTCAAGGCCAGCCTGAACAGCATAGCGAGACCCTGTCTCAAAAAGATAAGGGCCGGGATCTAGCTCAGTGGCCTAAACCCCTGTCTGGCAAGTGTGAGGTCATAAATTCAATCCCCAGTGCTGCAAAAAATAAATAAATAAATAAATAAATACTTCAGATTAAGATGACTTCACTGGTAGAAGATGAAATTTATCAAACGTTGAAAGAAAGAAATAAAGTCAATTCTGTACTAAGTAATTCCTCCAGGAAATTGAGGAACCATTGCTCACAAATTGTTCTGTAGAGACCGGATTTATCCTGTGTTAATTTATCCTAGTTAATTGTGTGTGTCAGATTGGGTAGGCCGCAGTATGCAGGTACATTCATTCTATCGTGAAATCAGGATCTGCTTATATCTCAAGGAGATAGTGGTCAGAATCATCAAGGTTTCTCATCAAGTGGATGTTAGTTCTTTGGAAACTTGAGTCTAGGACATCCTGAAGTTCTTTAAATTATTTGTGTATTCAGAGAACAAAAAAATTCCTGGCTGTAGGATCTGGGAAGAGACAATGGACACAAGAGAGTAAATGACCTCTTTTCTTCCTCTAAACCAGAGACTGAATGCTGCCTCAGAGTCACCTGGGGACCCCATTCCTAAAGTAGGGCCCAAGAATCTACATTCTTATTTAATAATTCTCTCAAGCTCCCAGTTTGAGAACTATCACTAACTAGAAAAGCCACCTACTGAAAATTTCCCAAGCCCCCTCTCAGTCTCAACACCAGCTTTCCAAGCAGGCAGAGAGCAATGAGGTGCTTTAATTGATGAAGACTTTCTCATCCCAGTTTATCGTGCAGAAGGCAGGAGCAAGGCAGGAACAGGTCCTGGGGAAAGAAGATAAAATAGTACCTTCCCTAGAGGGAAAGGAGAGAGCTTTGTATCTACTGGCAGCTATTCAACAAAGACATACAGTCACAGCCAGCTCTTTAACAGCAGTGAGACTTTGGAGCACAAACCCTCTGAGCTGTGGTAAGAAACAAGTTACCGAGCCCCTTGATGTCTCTGCCACCCCCACTCATGACATCATGGAAACTTCTCCGTGGTGAGGCTCCTGAACCAACAACATGCACTCAGAAGGGATAGGAAATGAGAGGCAACAAGTAGCAGATGGAGCGTGGAGGGGAGATGTCACCCAAGATACTGACTGGATTAGATACCAGTGGCCAGGACATGGTGGGAGACAGCCTGTCACACTGTCCATGTAGGGCAGAAGGGAGGAGATGAAGGAAGGACTCAGGTGGGCAAGGTCCCAGTCACTTCAGGACAGCTCCCATGCCCTGCCCAAGAGCCTTGAGAAGCACAGGCACCAGACGAATGGAAAAGAACATCTTTATTGGCCACACAAGGAGGGTTGGTACAGTTTGGGATGTGCTTCTAGAAGCCACCAGCCTTAAGGTCATTTGCTCCGATGCCACTTTTCTCCAAGACGGCTGTACTGAGCATCCTCATGATCTCGGAGGGGCTAAGAGATGAGAAGGGAGGCAGTGAGTCAGCTCAGAACCCTCCTCCAAAGAGTCCCAGCAGGTCCCGGAGATGACAGCTCGTGCTGCTCTCTCCAGCAATGAGTTCCTCACTAAGACGCTTCGCACAACACTTAGCTCAGCCTCTTCATTCCCACTCACTCCTCCTCCCATTCCTGCCCCTTCCCTGCATACTCACCTGATAAAGCTGGTCATTCTTCAATAGAGTTTGAGTGTCAGCAGCTGTAAGGGTCAGGAAAGAGAATTACTAAGGGGTAGGGAGGAAGGGACGATGAGATTCGCAAACACTGCAGCAGGCCATGCCCTTCACACCCTCAGAATTCTGCATGCACAGTGTGGGCATATGAGAGCTTTCAATACGCTGTGGTAAAAAAAAAAAAAAGATACAACATCGTAGGAATCTATAGACATTGCAAGAGTGACTCTCAGATGAGACTATTCAGCCGGTGTAGAAGCTCAGTGGTATGCACACACGCACACACACATGCACACATGCACATACACACACACACATTCTGCTCTTTGACTAACCCCCAGAGCGCCTTCCAGTCTCATGTCCTGCAAAGCAGTAGACTCCCAAAGCAAGAAGCAGAGTGGCAACGATGTCAGTGATAATGATGCCAGCAAGAGTGGCGGAGTCCAGTTCTACACAGTTCTGGCACACTGTGGAGAAAGGAGAGGGGAGGGCTAGGTAGCTTTCAAGATCAGGGAATGACCCTGCATGCTGCCCTAGGATCTCTCATGACAAGACCCAAACTCCAGTAAGATGCAGCGAGAAAGCTGCTGGTGGCCTTGCCACTTTCATCTCTTTTTCCCCGTCCCGAGGAATTCCTGAAGAGAAATCAAGAAATCCTCTCAACTTGGGAGACCTCAGACTAAGTGGTGGGCTGTACCTTCCCCCCAGTCAAGCCTGCAGGAGCAAAGCCCCTGCTGCTCAGCCTGGCTTAGTTAAGCACTCGCTCCCACCCTGCAGCCCCCTGAATCTGGCTAATACCATTGCAAGAGTGACCTGTTTGTCTAGAGAATACACTGGTTCACCACATCCCCTTCTAGCCAGAGAGTTCTCACATCCAGGGGCCCTACCACTCCAGTCCAGAGGGTTCCAGAGGCACATACTTCGAAAATATACTTGCAGAGTAGATTCTTTTTTGGCTTTTTTGTCTGTCTCTGAACACTTATACAATCCTCGTGGATCCAAGAGGCGTTTTCCCAAGTCCAGACGGGTACGGTTTGCTCTCTCTATCCCTTCAGTTCCATCTAGCCTCGTGACACTGTCATTGCAAACCACAAACACTTTGTCCTCATATTCCTCCACAGGTATCTGGTAGGGCTTCACTAAGGGAAAAAAATATCACAGTCAGAGACAGCTGGTGAGCTGCACTATCCTCCTTGTTCCTCTGGGGACTACCATGGTAGTCTCGAACAGGTTATGGTTTCTAGTGAGAAGGGCAGGAGTGACAAAAGAAAGCTTCCAGAAGTTCCCTATGAACCACAGAGGCCAGGAAGGACATGAGGCTGTGGTCAAAGCAGAGAATAGGTCCCAAGTGACTTGGGGTAAAAAGAAAACCATGAAGCTGGCTTGATTCAAGAACCTTCCTGGAATCGAGTTCAGACCACTGATCAGAAGTAGAAGGGGATGCCAGGCATGGTGGCACATGTCTGTAATCCTAGCACTCAAAAAGCTGAGGCAAGAAGAGCACCGTTAGTTCTGGACTACATAGTGAGTTCAAGACCAGCCTGACTACAGAGACCCTGTCTCAAAAATAAAAAACAAAAAATAAAAGTAGAAGGGGAGCATAGACTGCTGGTGCCTCCCACGAGACAGGGAAAGGCAGGAAACTGTTCCTAGGTTGGAGATGTCTGCATTTTTCTACTAAAAAGCAACTAATTCTACTTCCCACCTCATGACAACACTCTCACTTCAACTTCTGGTCCTCTCCTCTTCCCACTGCTTCTACCACACATCTAACAAGGGGATAGGATACTCAGTACTGAAGGGTTAACAATGACTGAGGCAGGAAAGAATTGGTATGAACTCTCAACTCACAGGTTCAGATTTACCAGGGCGAATCTCATGCAAAGATGTTCAGTTGCTCTACATTTGGTTAAGGAGAGAAAGACAGAAAAAAAAATGGTTTATCAAATTCTTGAAGCGCCACACACAAGTCAAGTCCTACGGGAAGTGTAAAAGCCAGAGGTGAAAATAATGCTTTTCTAGATCCACTGAATTGCTCTGGCAGCCCAAGAGCATCTCCCCAGCCCACGGAGACACTGGCATCCATACCACTCATCCCAGGAAAGAGTGGAGTCTATGCTCACCCTGAGCTTCATACACAGCACCAATTTGGACATAAGAGCATCCTCTAGAAAACTGCAAAATAGCTGCTTCTCATGCCTCTGAATCGGGAGGACACACATGCATCAACTACTTCACCTTTTATAGTCATCCTTGGAGCTGTTTTCAGTGAAAATCTTGTGGGTCCCAGTGCAACTATTTGGGTAACCATTTGACCTAGTTTGCCTGAGACTGAGGAGGTCCCTGGGACATGGGATTTTCCAGAGATTTTTGCTTTCTTTTCTTTTGCAGTGTTCTGCCACTGAGCTACGTTCCCAGTCCAGTTTTCACTTTTATCTTTTTTGGGGGGCGGGGAGGGTAAGGTCTTACTATGTTGCCTAGACAGACCTCAAAATGTCCTCCTGCCTCAGTCTCTCAAGTAACTGCAATTTTCAGTTTTAAAACCAGGCTAACTATTGGGGAAAAAAAAAAAAAAAGCAAACTGTGAAGAGTTGGCATTCTACTGAGTATACAATTATTTCCTACTCCACCCCTAAATCTATCTTTTCTCATAAAGCTTTCCCTTAAGTGGTCACATAATGGTGGTCAAATGAACAAGAGTCTAGACCCCAGAAGCCACGTGTTGTAGAAGAAACAATGAATGTAGTTCTGTTCCCCCTTCTAGCCCCAGGCTCATACATACACTTATTGCACTGGTTCCCACAGACCCCTGGCCAAAGGCCATCTGAAAGACATTCAAGGCCAATGCATGCCCTGGCCAAAGTAAGTGAAAGCCAAGCGCCTGTTTCCTCCTTCCAATGCTGCCTGGAGTGGCTGGTGAATGGAAGTTAGCTTTGCAGATCACCTTCCAGGAGACCTCACTCCCAGTGCTAATGTCCCCCTTGAGTCCTTTCCTCCATCTGAAGAAGGTCTTACTTACCCTGAGAGAGAAGGGCAGCCAGGAACAGGCCAGTCAGAAATCTGCTATGTTTCATCTTTCATCAGAATTCATCCAGTCCACGGAGCCAGATCACAGAACTACCAGCTGGGGTGAGGACTACCCTCCTCCAACTGACTCATGGGTATGCGGAAAAAGCGAAGAGTAGCAGAGGAACTAGAAAATGTCTGCCTCTCTGCCTTTCATGATGATAGGCCGTCAAGGGAGGAGTAGCAAGAGGTAGGGTAGGAAGGAAACACGCAAATTGCTTTCTCTGAGCAGAGAGGTTGGGGGTGGGGCTGAAGGCAGAGAATATGGAGAAAGTTACCTAGACTTTTAGGAGGTAAAAGGGGTTTTAGGACAGTCCTTCCTGAGTCACTATCAAAAAATGAGAATTTCAGAGTCTCTATTGGCAGTATAACTACATTTGTCTCTCACCTAAAAACTGCTGCCTCTCAAAATCCCAGAGATGCTATATAAAAGCACAAACCATTTTAGCTAGGCTCCTCCTATCACTGGTCTTTCTCTGGACCCTTCACTAGGCAGCCTGAACACCAGATGAAGCAGCTTCTAGCCAGGGGCAGGTTGGACTTTAGAGCCACACACACTGGAAATTTGAATACTGGCTCCAATACTTGGTATTTACAGGGTCAATCAAAGAATTTTTCTGAGCCTGATTCTTGGAGTATCATTATAAGGATTTTTAAAAGTACGGAAGATGCCTGCCACATAAATATGATTATTATGAAGTAGTTTTTAATAACAACATAATTGACTCAAGGCAAATTTGAACCTCCTCGAAAGACTATGGACCTCCCCTCCACACCATGACCAAAGGGAATCTAAAACTCCACACTGCCCCTGCCCCCCATGTCATGTACCTGAGGACAGAGCCAGGTCAGTCTTGCTCCCTGTTTTATCTTGCGCCTGGCATGTAATAAGAATTTTGTGATTTATTGATTTATTGACTGGCTAAGGGAGACAGGGGCCCGAGATCCTAGAAACTCAGCGCAGGCCCTGCCTACCCACCCTCACCCCTACCCCTCCAAATGTGGAGAAACGTGCTATCTGGTTGGAATTGTCCCACTTTCTCCCATTCAGGCAAGCACCACTCTGATGATCTCAAAAGAACAGTGACAAAAAGCCTTTAATGAAGGCAGGGACTGAGGTGCTTTTCCATTTGTAGTGTCAGCCCCAAGCACCTGAGCATCTAAATTCATTAGTTCTAGCATCAAGTGACAACTGGCCGTGATCTTAGCCACAACTAGGGGTGGGAACATTTATCTACTTCCTTTGGAAAAGGGCTCAGGCTCATCCCCCAACCCTGCATTATGAAGTGGTTCTCAGATCAGGCCTAGTCTCTGCGTGGGAATCCAGCCCTACCTCTTGCTCCCTTCAACGGAAAAGCAAAAAACACACACACCTGCAGCCCTGCGGAGGCCCCTGCAGGCCACACTCAAAGCTGAGGGTGGAGGCCGTGGGTTCCTTCCTTCTCTCAGAGGCACAGCCTGAAGGGTGCTGGGTGGAGCCAGGCTAGGTGCTGCCCTGCAGTTCTACTTGGGAACGACAGAGACTGACATGGAGCAGGGGAAGGGCCTGGCCGGCCTTATCCTGGTGGTCATTCTTCTCCAAGGTAAGAACCTGCTATGGGGTCTGGCAGCCTGAGGAAGGGAGTATGGGAAGAGGTCATCTCCCGGAAGATGGGGATACTGCAATCCTAACTTTGAACCGACCTCAGTTATCACCTTAGAACTCAAAGGAAAGGTAAAAATTAAGCCTCTTACTGTTCTCTGCTGGACAGAAGCAGAGCCCAAAAGAGAGATAAGGTTCTCTCTGAGAAATCAAAACAGAGACCTAAACTAGCTAGAGAGGTCCTGCGGCCGCCATTTTAAGCTTGAATATAGCCCCAAATCGCACAGGCAAAGAAACTGAAAGGAAAAAGTATCTGTTCTCTGATCCAGAGCTGGAGTTAGCAGTAGTATCCACTCTTAGTTGGTCAGTTGGTCAAATGATCAAAACTATGAATGAGATCATAATATCCAGAAGGATAAAAAGATGAATAAAAAATTTTAGCTCTGAGAGCTTCTAGCCTAATTGGAGAGTTAGGTTTCAGTGTTGTCACACTGAGCACAAGGTACAGTACGAGGTGCTTGTACAAAACGTCTAGCTCAAAATAGCCAACAGAAAGCGGATGAATTAAGATTGACACATGTTCTCTGGAAGCATTGGGGGAAGCTAAAACCATAAATGTTCATGAAATCACACAAATACTATGTGATATGTGAGGAAGATAGGGCTAAGAATAGAACTGTAAGGCATCGCAATTTAAGGGTTAACTATTGGAGGAAAAAAATCTCAACGATAAAGGAATGATCAAAAGCTATAATAGGGGGCCAGGGATATAGCTCAGTGATACAGTGCCTACCTGGCAAGTGCAAGATCCTGAGTTCGATTCCTAGCACACACACAAAAAGCTATAATAATCACATGAGTGATTATGGAAACCAAGGAAGCAGAAAGCTTCTAGGAGAAAATTACCAAGAGGCTGAAAGTTAAAGAGGGCCCAGTAATATAAGAATATATTTAAAATTTGTTTGTGAGATTTGGCAAAATAAATGTTATGGTTGATTTAGAAGAGCTTTGATGGGGTAGTATGAGTGGAAGCCAAATGGATGAGTACGAAATAAAAGGCAAGTGTTAAAGAGCAACAAGTGTAGATGATTCTGGAAAGAAATCTGGAATCATAGGTAGAGGAGAAAGTAGAGTCTAAAAAATTTTTTGGAGGATAAGAGAAACTTAAGCACATTTCTATCTAAAAGAGAACATGGTGAGTAGTGCAAGGCCTGGAATTGATGTTGGAAGGACAGCGCTAAGAGTGACCTTGAGGACAAGAGAGGAAGGCAGTGTAACCCCCGAGACCACCAGAAAGAAAGTACAGCCGGCTCCAGCCATAAGACAACTTGTAAGCAAAAAGGAAGCTGAAAGAGGGCCATAACAACACCTGGGTTCTCAAAAACTTAGGTGGGAGGCCATGTCACCTGCTGAAACTGAGCTGGAAACCAGATGAGTGGAAGACTTGAAGAAGACAGTGGGGTGCAGAATTATTTCTGAGAGAAAAAGGAGGAGTCGCCAGCTAAAGAAAACACAGGATCACCGGGCCTGGGGGCACATGCCTGTAATCCCAGCACTCGGGAAGCTGAGACAGGAGGATCGTTGTGAGTTCAAGCCCAGCCTGGGCTACAAAGTGAGCCCAAGGCCAGCCTGAATGGCACAGTGAGACCCTGTCTCAAAAAGACAAGGGCCAGGAATTTGGCTCAGCGGCCTAAGCACCTGCCTGGCAAGTGCAAGGTCATGAGTTTG
>RJWT010006762.1:0-28616 GCA_004365215.1 Cuniculus paca | reverse complement strand
TTAGGAATTCCCATTCTTCCCCACCTTGGACCCATCTACTTTATAAAAAGTCCCTAAAATGACAAGAGTCTTGGGCAACCCACTCGGGACCCCTTCTGTCCCTCTGACAGAAGCTTTCTTTCTCCCAATAAATATATTCTGCTCTTAACCTCCGTTGTTCCTAAAATTCATTCTTCGATTTTAGAGAACATGAACTCATACCAGACATAGTGAGTTGGGAGTTTCATTCCCCTGTATCAGTATGATAGATAGCTTTGTCTTTCTATAATATATAATGTGTCTAGCTTTCAACTAGGCATTTAGGCACAACCAGAGCAGTGTTCACTTAGAAAAATGCTTTTCTTACTGCTGAGACAAAAGTCTTCTGAGTATAATGCTGGATGCTCTTAAAATTACTAGTTTTTTTTTTTTTAAACTCTAGCTGATGGAAATAGGAACTATATTGTACTCTGCACTATGTGAAGTCAGGTGTGCTCTTCCTTCTAATCCCTTTGAGTGGTTCTTTCCTCTGCCTTCATTGTGCTGGTTAGTATTTGACCGATACTCAAATAGGACTCTTTTCAGATTCCCAGAGTCCATATTCTCTCTCATCTTCTTGTTCTCTCTTCACTGCTGTTCTACTTGGTGAATTCTAGTATGATTTAATATTCCTGAATGCCCAATTCTTATTCCTTGACTCAGGAATACTGTTGAATTCTGGGCAGTTTCATTTCCTATACTAAAGTCTAGAGATTCTTTAGGTAGTAAAATGAAACAATCATAGCAACTCCTTCATTACTTTATCTGCAGTGTTTTGAAAGCCATTGTTATATAAACCTTTTTCAGTCTTTTGGATTTTTCAGGTAGGTGGGCAAACCTAGTTCTTTTTCTACCTTTATCAGAAGTGAGACTCTATTTGCTTATTCATTGATTTATTTTTTTTTACATGTGTGGTAACTGAATTTTGTTTTTAAAATTTCTTTGCTGCTTCTTATTTAATTCTTTTTATTGTTTGAGTAGTTTTTCAGGTGATCCTATTTGCATTGGTTAGAATGCTTAAGTGGGAATAAACTTTGATATGTAAAGGTTCTGAGATTTCAGGCTTGTTATTGAGGCATTATACAGCCATCCTGACTGTAGGTGCTCATTAAAGGATTTTTCATATATTCAGAAAAAATTCCTTGGGTCCCTGGAGTAGAAATAGAAAGTCAAAGAGAAAAAGGAACAATAAAATTTTGTAATGTTATAGAACTCTCTTATATACACTTTTAAAATTAATACTTGCATGGGGTCTCTTTTCTCATTTTACAAACAGCTACATCCTCACATGGCCATCTGTATACCTGACATACAGTGATGAAGATGAGATCAAATGGATTTGGCCATACTGGGTGACTGGTTACTCAGTCTGCTTTCAGCACAGGCAAAGTGGATATTGTTGTCATCAATTACCCCTTCATTGACTTCAGTTATACTGTGTACATGTTCCAGTATGATTCCACCCAGAGCAAGTTCAGTGGTACAGTCAAAGCTGAGAACAGGAGACTTGTAATCAATGGAAAGTCTAGGAGTGAGATTTATCAACCTCAGAATGGGTGAACTGGTGCTTAATACTCTGTGGAGTCTATAGATGTCTTCACTACCATGGAGACAGCTGGGGCTCACTTGAAGGATGAAACTATAAAGTTCATCATCACTATCCCTTCTGGTGATGCCTCCTACTTGTGATGGGCATGAACCACCAGAAGTATGACTACTACCTCAGGATTGTCAGCAATACTTCTTATACCACCAAATGCTTAACCCTCCCTGCCAAAGTCATCCACAAAATCTTTGACATTGTGGAGGGACTCATTATCATATTTCAAGTCATCACTGCCATAAGAAGACTGGATGGTTCTTCTGGAAAACTGTAGCATGACAGGCATGTGGCTGCCCAGAACATCATATGCTGGTGCTGCAAAGTCTATGGTCCCAATTGTCCCTGAGCTGAATGCCAAGATTACTGGCATAGCCTTCTGTGGGCTGACTACCAACTTGTCATTATAGGTCTGACCTGCTGTCTAGAGAAAACTACAAAATATGATGGCATCTATACAGTGGTGAAAAAGGCATTGGAGGGCTCCCTAAATGACAACCTAGGCTACAGAAGACTGATTTTTTTCCTTTGTGACTTTAACAGTGACATTCTTTCTTCCATCTTAATGCTGGGGATGGCATTACCCTCAGTGAGCACTTTGTCAAATTCATTTCCTAGTATGACAATGAATTTGGTTACCACAGCAAAATAGTGGACCTTATGGTGCACATTGCCCCCAAGGAGTAGCCCACCAGCCTGAGCAAGAAATGGAAAGAGAAGGGCTTTAAGCTGATGAAGAGTCCTGCCCAGACTTGGTCCCCAACATGCTGAGAATATCTCCTCCTATGGGTTCCTATGTCAGGCCTCCTGAAGAAGGGGAAAGTTTAGGAATCCCTACTCTGTCATGTATCATCCATAAAGTCCACTGTGCCACCCAAAATTTTGTATGATATATTTTTCCACATACTTAAATTTTCTCTATACCTATGTTGTTGAAATTAAAATGAGTGTTCTGTTTATATTTTGGCCATGTTCACTGAACTAATTTCTGCCTTTTAACTGGTACACTTGGAAAATTTATACTTAAAGTAATTATTGATATGTTAGAGCTTAAGCCTCACAATTTATTTTGTTATGTTTATTTCCTCTATTTCTTATTTTTTGTCTTATAGATTATATGGGCTTTTTTGTTTGTTTACTTTTTTAGGGTTTTTTTCTTGCTTTTTTATGTAGTGTTTTAGAATCTACCCTATACAGTCTTCTTAGTAGTTACTCTGTTGTTAATTTTTAACAGTCTACTGGTGTCAACATTTTGCCGTATCAAGTTTAGGTCCTCTTGTCTCCCTCAAGATATATTTATCTTGAGTATGAGATTGTATAATAATTTTTGTTTATGTCATTACATATTATTTATATCACTAAGTATTATTTATAACCAGTCTATGTATCTCTAACTATACTTTTTCTGTTGTTGTATCTTCCTTTTTAATACTCCGAGAGTCCTTCTTTGTCCCTGAGCTGAATGCCAAGATTTCTGGCATAGTCTTCCTTTCCATTTAAGGAACATCTATTAGCCATACTTCAGGAGTAGGTCTGCTAGTGATGAATAATGTACTATATATTTTCTTTTGCCAGAGAGTACCTTGATTTCCTTTTTATGATTGAAGAAAATTTTGCTAGGTATAGAATTCATAGCTGATGGTTCTTTTCTTTCAATATTTAAAAATGTTTTCTGGTCTTCATGGTTTCTTTTTCTTTTTTTAATTTTAAAGAGGATAAAATCAAGGAAAATAAAACAGAATAAAGCTAGTCAAAACAAACCAGTGTAAGTGGTATGGGACTGCGAAACATTACGAAATCAGCAATAGCTACCATAATGCCTCTTGTTGTCTTCAAAATAGCTGCAGATACCTTCAGACATAGTAAAAATCAAACAGAACAGAAACAATAAAAACAAAACAATGAATGCAATAAAGGACTTCAAAACAAGATGATAGTAAATCCAAAATGGCTACCATAATATATCTTGCTATCTTTGAAATAGCTGCTCATGCCATCAGATTTAACACAATAAAACAAAACAAAAGAGAGTAAAACCCAACCCAACAAAACAATGAAAATGATACAGGACTTCAAAACAAGACAATAAGGAATCAACAATGGCTACCACCCTCAGAAGGACATCTCCCCTAGATGTCACACTACATACCACTGTCCTCTGAGCAGATGATCAGATCACTGGACCTAGACCTGCAAGATCAGTGAAACACCAAAGCACCACAGGCATCCAATTGCATTTCACCTGGATAGCTATCATGACAGCCTGTGTTTCTCCAGATTATCCAGTTGCTTACTGGGTGGAGGGGCGATTGGTAATTCTTGTTTGCCTGTCTGTGCCCCAGAAGGGGCTGAGGTCTGGCTATCCCACTCCAGTGGTGGCCTGTGCATGCTGCTGGTTTGCAAATGGGGCTTGCTTCCTGGTAGGGCCTTGTTCTCTCCCCCTGCAGTCCACAGATGGCGCTGACTCTGGCCTCCATGGTTTCTGATGACAAATCCACTGTTATTAATCTATCTGTGTGTTTTCTTCTACATCTATTTTCTCTGATGATTTTTGTCTAGTTTTCAATATTTTTCTTCAGTTTTCAGCAGTTTAATTATGTGTCTTGACATGAGTGTGCATCTAAATCTGTAGTATTAAGTATTTTGGCAAATTTGGGAAGTTTTTAGACATTATATCTTCAAAATATTTCACTTCCATACTGCTTATCTTCAGTCATTTCTCTTTTGTTTTCTGTGGAGGATCAGATTTAATTCCAAATGTTTAACTAGAGGTCACTCACTCAATACTATAGAGCTAGCATATTCACAGCACAAACAGTTGATAAGAATTAAAAAATAAGATTACTTTATGTATTACACATGTACTGGTAAAAATTCCAAAAATAATTTTATTATACATGCAAACATCTAAACATAATTCAGCAAATTTAATTCAGAGGTGTATCAAACAACAACCAAACACCAATATCAATTAGAGTTTATTTTAGAACAAAATCCAACATAATCAGATTATCCATGTATTGTAAATTAAAAGGGCAACATTACATGATTAAATCAATGCTGTAAAGGCATCTGATAAAATGTATCACTATTCTTAATAAATAAGCAAAATAGAAATAGACAAAAACTACTTAAACTTCATAAAGACTATTTAACAAAACACTGCAATAGAAGTCTGCAAACTGGCTTGTGGGCCAAATCTAGCTCACTGTTTAAAAAATAAAGTTTTATTTGGAACACAGACACACCTATTCATTTATGTATTGTGTTTCCAATCATGGAGTTTTTGAATATGCTTTTCTTGTTCCCTGGCTAGTGCTTCAGCTTTTAAAAGATCTCACATCAGTGTTGTCATTTCAGAGAGCACTTACCTGATTACTAAAGATCTGTATCTGTATTTTTCAATCTCTATATCTTGGTTCCTTATAATACTCATTACAATTTACAATAGGAATTAAGTCAACCTGGTTCATTGCTATATTATTGATCTATTTGTTGACTAGATGAATATACAGGATTAGGAGTTTCTTTTATTTTAAAGAGAATAAAACAAAACAAAACAGAACAGAACAAAGCAAATCAGAACAGAACAATGCAAGCAACACAGGACTAACAGTAAATCAACAGTGGCTACCATAATGTCTCTTGTTTTCTTTGAAGTAGCTGTCTATACCTTCACACATAGTACAATCAAACGAAACAAAATAGTACAAAACCAATCAAAACAAAAGAATGAAAGCATTATCAGACTTCAAAACAAGACAATTGGAAATCAACAATGGCTATCATCATGTCTCTTGTTCTTTTCAAAATAGCTGTCCATACCCTCATATACAATGAAATCAAATAATGGAAAACAGACTAAAACCAACCAAAACAAAAGAATGAAAGCATTACAGGACTTCTAAACCAGGTAACAGGGAATGAAAAGTGGTTACTATAATGTCTCTTTTTCTTCAAAATAGCTTTTCATACCATCACACATAATAAAATTTAAAAAAAGTAAAACTGATTAAACAAAAGAATGAAAGCATTATAGGATTTCAAAATAAGATAATAGGAAACCAACCATGATTACTATAATGCATCCCATTATGTTCAAAATAGCTGCCCATACCATCAGACACAGTAAAATTTAACAAAACAGGACAGAACAGAGCCAAACCTAACAAAATTGTGAAAGCATTACAAGAGTTCAAGGCAAGACAATAAGAAATTAACATTGGTTACTGCTTTCTCCTCTTAGGTGTTTCCTCCCCTATCACTTTTATAGTATCTATCGTGTGTTTGGATCCCACTACTTCCTTCTGTTTTTTATGCTAGTGTTCACTCGTATGAGTTCAAACCTTTTTGCCCATGAATATGATCTTCAGTGGCATTCATTTACCTACGAGAGCCTCAAGATTATCCTACTGTGTATATCTGGGTAGTTTTCTATTGTATGAAAATACCATATCTTTGTTACCCATTCTGTGGTTGATGGGAAAGTTACCTTTCCTTTTTTCTGGTCTCCTGTCACATGGAACAATTGTTTTCTCTCCTTTGATTTTCAGTCTACGAATTTCATTTCAAGTTAAACGTGTTTCTTGTATACGGCATATTGATGGTTCTTGTTTCATGATCCACTCTCCCTGTGTTTCTTTTTATTGCTGAATTGAGGCCATCTACATTAATGGTTACAACTAGCATACATTGGTTTGTCTCTGCCATGCTATCCTCCTGCTGTTGGCCCTCAACTTTTCCCCTTCATTCAATTTCCTGTGCTGTTTGGTGATCCTCCTCTGCTGCTGTTCCTGGAACTATGGTCATCTTTATCTGTGTCTAGAGTATCCTTCAGCACTCTCTGTAGGGTTTGTTTGGAGGTCATGGATTCCTTCAGTTGTTCTTTATCATGGAAGTATCTTATTTTTCCATCAATTTTGAAAGATAGTTTTGCAGGGGGGCATCAATCTGGGTTGGAAGTTGCTTTCTTTCAGGGTTTGAAACACTTTGCTCCAAACTTTTCTTGCCTTGATGGTTTGTGTTGACAAGTCTGCCAAGATTCTGATTGGTTTTCCTTTATAAGTGATCTGTTTCTTTTCTCTAACAGCTTTTAATATTCTGTTCTTGTGCTGAATTTCTGGGATCTTGATTATTATATGTCTGGGTATAGATTTACTTTGACTATGGCTAGTTGGAGTTCTATATGCCTCACTTATCTGTATACCAGAACCTTTTCCCATGTCTGGGAAGTTTTCTGCTATTACTTCTGTAAATGGCCTTTGTATTTCATTTGTGTTGACCCCTGCTTCTTCATTGATGCCTATCACTATTAAATTATTTCTCTTCACATCATCTTGCAGCTATCGAATTGTTATTTCCTGGTTCCTTGTTATCTTTCCTTTCACAATCACTAGCTACAGTCCTGTCTTCAAGGTCTGAAAGTCTATCTTCAGTCTCTTTCAAGCAGTTTTGCCAGTTTTCGATCGACTTTTTAATTTCCTGGATATCTTTTTGAATCTGTTTCATGCATTGTAATTTCTTTCTATGTTGTTCATTCAACATTTCCATCATTCTTATGCTCTTCTTTTCTAATCTATGTCTTCTTTCGATATGCTGAGCAATTCTTTCATTATGTTTTTCATTTCTTGTTTTACCTGAGACATTATTTCTGATTTGATTACTTTTACATTTCATGTAGTTGTTTCTTTATTTCTATTGTTACCCTCTCAGAGATTTCAGGTGTGTGACTTCCATTTTCTTCCATGGTTGTATCTCCCAGACTTGTTCTGCGTGGGCTGGAGGTCTGAGATTGCCTTTTGCTCCTTCGTCTTGTCATTCTCCTGGGTTCCTCCCAGCAAGCTAGTTGTGGGGTCCCAGGCACTTCCCACATTTGCTGCCCCTTCACAGTGTAGAGGAATGGGACAGGCACCTGGTTTCCTCTGACAACAGGTTTACAGGGAGGCAGCAGGGTATGGGGTGGGCTTCTCCAGACCTGTGCAGCTACTCTGGGGCTTCCCCGATGGCCAGGGATGTGTTGTGCTGGGGCTGCTTCTTAGTCTGTGTGTCTACACTAGGACTCATGTGATGGTGGCAGGCACACAGGGGTGTGTTTGTCTGATTCTCTCAGTGGGTGATGGCTGCCCAAAGGAAGCAAAGGCCTCAATGGTGGCCTGCGGGTGCATAAGTCTTACTTGGCTGTGTGTCCCTGCTCCCGCTGGCTACCCACAGGAAGCAAGCCTTCTACTGTTGGTGGCCAGTAGGTGGAGGCAGATCTGCTGGTTCTCTCTTCCTGTGCTGGGTGCCCGCAGGAGGCAGCCTTCCTGTGGCAGGGGCTGGTAGGCGGAGCCAGAATTAGGAGTTTTTCTAAGCAGAATATGTCTGGGATTTTTCCTGAATAATTTACATCCCCATGTAAAAATTTGTTTGCTTTCATGCAGAATCTCAATATAATTCATTAATTTGTTTTCTGATTGCTTGATAAATATTTATTGAATAGATGTAAGTTTCAGGCTTTAGGGATGGGGCTGATGAGGACAGAAATGCAAGATATTATTTCTGACCTCAAAAAGCCTACGTTGTGGCAGAAGACAAAATCAGTAAACAACTGGCTATGATGGAATATGAAGTATAGGAAAGTGCAAAAGAAGGAGCCCTCATTGACTCTTGAAGGGTAAGCAATTAGAGTGAATTCTGGAGAAGGTATTGCTGATCTGGATTCTGAAGGCACTTTGACTTGTGCTCCTGGTACCGTATGTGTGTTTTACATATTAATGCCTAATACAATGCCAGGAGCACCTGAAACCCTAAGAATTTTACATAGGAATAGGAATAGGAATTAACCAGAGAATCCAGTGTGTGTAAATATGTGCCAAGAAGAAAATAGTATGGGGAAAGGAGTAGAGGTGAGAAAGAAATGGCCCATTTGAAGAAAAGCAATGAAGCTAGCTTGGCAGGAGTCGAAGGCACACATTGGGAGAAAGGCAAATGGTGAAACTGGCCAGGGGGTTGTAGCCAGATCAGGAAGTGTATATGCTGTACATTATGGGGGTGGGGAGAGCGTCAAAGGACAACGGAGCTCAAATCATCAGAACAGCTGCAAGAGAAAACATACTGAGTTTTTGCTATCTGAAGTGGGTAAGAGTTGTGCTAGAAGATTAGATACATCCTTAGATCAAACTTCTTTTGCCAAGCACAGGATTCTTTAATTCTGAGTTTATAATTACTCTCTCTCTGCCCTTCCCCAAGAAATTTACTTTGGTGCATGACAATCAAATGCTGTCCACATAACTATTTTTAGAGTGTCTTTGACACTGCCTGCTACCATTGTGTCTGCAGGAAGAGAGAATGGCTCTGTAACTTGCTTGGCAAACCTCCTTGTGCATGATTTTTCTCAGGCATGAAGGGTAAGCTCTGCAGTCCTTGAATGTGCCTTTGTCTCCCTCTTTGGAGCCAGGGACAGTCTGGAGATAAATATCTTTTTATGTTGAGTCAAGTTCAAAACCACATGCTTGGTGCTCAATTTACACCTGTGAGGAAAAGACAAAACTTCAATGAGAGCTAATTGAATAGCTTTGCGCTTGTGTTTCTGCTAGTGGAAAGAAGGCCCCTGGAGAATCAAGAATCTAGTGACCTAAATTTCCCTGGGAACCCTTGTGTTCTGGAGAAGAACAGGATTTCAGGGAAAATGTTTCTTTTTTTCTGAGCATGTGGAGTGTGTGCAGAATGAGCAATCTGTTACTTCTCTGCCAGCTGCAGCTGTCCCTCTGGAGGTCTCTTTGAGCTGTCCACAGAGAGCAGTTGTGGGCATTAGCTACTGGGAGGTGATTCCAAAGCAGAGAACTATAAAGTCTTACCATGAAAGAACAATCATCATGGTTCTAGTCACATCTATCTATCTTTCTTTCTTTCTTTCTTTCTCTCTCTCTCTCTCTCTCTCTCTCTCTCTCTTTCTCTCTCTCTTTCTTTCTTTCTTTTTCTTTCTTCTTTCATTCTTTCATTCTTTCTTTAAACAGGCTCTTACTATGTAGTCTAGGCTGGCCTGGAACTCACAGCAATCTTCTTGCCCCAGCTTCCTGAGTGCTGGAATTGCAAGCGTAAGCCACGCCTGGCTACCACATTTCCTTTGAGGTCTGGAAAACTGTTCCTAGGTAGGAACTGATGGAGCTGATTGAATTAGTGAGGGAATGGAGATGAAAGCAAAGAGCACCATGGCACAGGAGAGGCAGATGAGATTTCCAGTGGTGAAGAATTATGAGCATGACCTTGAAGTTTATACCTTGTCTTGAAGAAGAGAAGGTGCAGAGTTATTCTAGACAGGTGGTAAGATGAGGAAGCTGCAGGTGATTAGAGCTACTCAAGAGACCCATCAACCTTGATTCTTCTTACATCAAAGCTGAAAGTCCCTCATTACAAGGAACTTTCCTTCCCTCACCTGCTCACCTCCCATCCTGTTCCTCGGTCCTTATGCTCTAGCGATAGTTTACTCTTATATTTCTCTAGGTCCCCTAGTGCTATTTTGCTCCCCCAACATTCTGCCTCCAATGCGTCCTCTGCCTACTCTGCTCTTTCCTTCCTGCCATCCTGGTGAAATCTACTTCTTCCTTAAAAGCTCTTCAAAGACCTCACTAGTTTCCTGAGGTTGTACAGGAATAGAAAAGGGAGGAAGTTCCTTTACTCAGAGTCCAGAGTCTCTGCTCTTTACCACCAAGCTATGCTAGCGAACAACAAGAACCATTATGCTCAACGGTTTTACACTGCTCAAAGTGGGTGAATGAGCAGAGAGCTTAGGGAAGATTAGTGCCTCGGGTTCTAGTTCTTTTCCTGCTACAACACTTATAGCAAGACACATTTTACCTGTGAGCTTTATTTTTTCTTATGTGTAAAAAGACAGTCTTGTTCATACTTATCTATAGATTGTTTTCTATGCTGTCAATATAGTCACTTTTATATTTTAAAAATATTGGCAAAGTTCAACTCATGGTATAAAATTGTACCCAAGCACCTAAATGAATGAATTTTTCTTAAATTTCAGGGATGAATTTAATAGGATATGGTCTAATATCAAAGTAGGGGTTTGAAAACAAATTAGAAATAAAACTGAACTTTTCTTTGTAAAAAATTGCAGGTAAGGAGAATTAAAAAGTCAAAATAGCCCTCTCTTTACTGTGTGACCTGAGGGAGTGTTATCCTGCGTTAAGAAGGAAACCAATATAAGGTGTGTCATAGGATTGCTGGGAGGATTAAATGAGGTCATAGCTCTTGATGGATAATAAATAGTCCCTTAAGCATGAGCTGTGGATTGTGGGCTCATGCGGTAGGGACTGGAAGGAGTATGGGCAGCTGGTTGGCTGTTAAGGGAGACCTCAGGCTATCTTAGGTAGCAAATATTCCAGCCACTGAATATCACTGGCTGTTGTGCCCCAGAACTCAGTCAGCTTCCCGGAGGTGGTAGTGATACCCTATGGTATCCTGGACAGAGATTGGGGTTGATTTAACCAAGAAATCCTGAATACTAATATGGCAGAGGCACTAATGAGAGCAACAACTACAGGAGCAACCATTATCAGATCTTTCTCATTGCAGAAGCTGTGATCTTGGCCATTTTTGTGTCTCTGACATGCCTGGCAATCAACCTCTAGAAGAAACAAGAGGGCAGTTATTATTCTATGGCCTGGGACTCTCTAACAGGTGCAGTAGTATTAGGGTTGTCCCTGTCTGGGACAGGGTAAAACCTGTGTGATGTCACCTGATGGCATGAAATAGCCCTCATGAGTCAACTGCCAAGGACCCGAAGTTTCCAATATGCATCACCCTTAGAGACTGAGGCATTGACATCTTCTATTAAAATGCAAATGTAATCTGGAAGGCGTTGTGCATCAATCCTTTGCCATCATTTCTGAAATTATAAATCAGATTTGCGAGTCTCTTGTTTGGGCAAGAAGCCAGGGAACTTCCAGAGATAGACTATTCTGTCATCTCTAAAAATAGTTCAGTACTAAATTGTCATAATATCTCTTCTATGCCCAAATCTGGACAATTTCATTTTCTTTTCACTGGTTTTATAGTTGAGTGAAAGTAATTCAGATCTGATTCCATATGGTATTGTACATTTCATAATACAAGAAAACGATTTTTTTCCTAAATGAAAGATCTTTCTTAGAAAGCTTGTAGGTATGGGTTAGTTCAAGTTCAAGCTTTCATTTTTACAGAAATTTTTCTGATATTCATAGTATTTTCTCTCTCTCTCAATGCATCTATAACTCCTTCCTTATTTATTGCTTTATCGACAGCATCTACCTTATATTTTCAAATAAATGAATTAATAAACTGAGCACTTCTATTACGAAAGACTCTCAGGAGAATATGTGAGTCGGTAAATAAGGGAGCTCCACTTCTAAATTCCTTACCAGAGAGAGACAAGCGAGCACAAGGTCAATGATGGCCTGGAAATAGCTGTAGAGATGAAAGGAAGAGGTGGATAAAAGCAAAGATGGGGCAAAGGATAGGAAAGAGGCAAAAATTACTCCAAGGTTTTGAACTTAGATGACTGGCGAAGCCACGGTGCCATCAATGGTAGGGGGAAGTCAGGAGGAGGAGAGGTCTGGGGCCCCGGGGGAGCAGAGGATATGATGAGTTTGGATTGAAGCCTGTCGGGCTCAGATGACACGCACTTGAATGTTGGTGAGAGGGGCAGCTGCCTCATTACTTCTGTTGAAAATGAGTTAATTGCTGAGTTCTAGCTCAAATGTGGGCTACTATTTTTATTCTGCACGGGTTTGTGCCAGAGATTACAAAGGTACAAAAGTCAAAATCTGTGTACTCCAAGAGTTGTAGCTGGGTGAGAAAGTATGGAGTTAGCTATGCCAGGCACTGAGTGGTGATGTGAGCAGCATGGATAGGAGGACAGGAGAAGGAACGGTTTGAGGGTGACAGGTCGCCACCCGCAAGCAGTACTTAGGAAGGGTATGCAGATTCCAAAGGTGAGCCTGCCCCTTCTGTAAAGGAAGTGTAAAAAATGAAAAGATGTATCAGGTGTAGTGGTGCCTAAGTGTAGCCCCAGCACGCTGAGAGGCTAAGGCAGGAGGATCAAGAGCTTGAGCCCGGCAGCAGCAACAACAATTTAAAGAGACTCTGCCTCAAAAAAACATTATTTCCCAATACCGTGTTTATTTTAAAATGAATAGAACTAGTGTAACAGGCATACATTTACTGTGATAATTTTGTTTTTAAATATGTAGATAAGACAACTTCTAATGAGTTTACTTTGTCTTTTCATGAGGAAAACAGTTTTTAAGCCAAATGAGGCCTCCAGGAGTAGCTGTCACTGTGCAGGGAACGGGAATCCCAGGGAGACTGTCTTCCTCTTCCCAGCTCTTTCCACCCTACGACTGTCAGGGACACATTATGGGCTCCCTGTCTCCTGGAGGCTGTGGGCATTGTTGAGGATCACCACTGGCTGACTGCCTGTTACTGCCACTACGTCTTATTCTAATTGACAGCACTCACAATGACCTGTGAGTCTAAACTTTCATAAATGCCATGAAACAGTTGACTTTATGTGCTATTGTCTAGGCTGTCCTCAGGAATATGACTTAAAGTCTCAGTATCTGAAATTCAAAACACCCACAATAACAGCAAATTTTAATAAGGGAAACAATTCAGTCTTCTTGAAAAAATTCAACTTTCTGATGGTGATTTACATGGCCATAACAGAGAGGCTGCACAAAGTGAAAATTAAGAGAATTTATTGGAAAGCATTCTTATTGTCCTTTGAAAAGCAAAACATGATATAACGGATTTTTATGTTTTGGTACCAAGAATCGAACTCAGGACCTTGCGCTTGCCAGGCAGGCGCTATGCCACTAAGCTCCATCCTGGGCCCTATGGTTTAGGATATTTCACTTCTGCAATAATACTTTTTACTCTGCTTAGCAACTGCCTCTTATAGGACCTCAGTGCAAGAGCTTTACTACCTCATTAAAATAATGCCATCTAGTGGTGAATATTTCACATTGTAGGTAGGCGCCCAAAGACCTGTCAGAAACCCTCAAGGGACTTTACTTAAACACTAGGTCGTATTTATAATCTGCCAATCTGTCTATTCATCTGCTCTTTCTCTTAGTTTACTTATCACTTACTGCATGCCGGACATCTGGATGGGCGTTGTGTCTGAAGAGACGAGGAAGACACAAGCCATGACCTTCTAGAGTTCTCAGTCTAGTAGGGGTGACTGCTTGTGCACCAGGGTTTGCCATCCACAGATGACAACTGTGGCAGAAGGACACTGGGCACCTCTGGGACCCACATGCCACCAGGGTTTCAATGCTGTGGCTGGGAGGGCCTACCCTGGGTATAAGCACTTAACTTGCAGGGAATACAGAGGCAAAGAAGGCACAAACTGTTGAAGGTGTCATCACGTTGGTCGAGTGCTGGATCCCTAGCCCCACTAGACCCTTTTAGATTTTCCATATAACTCGGGTTTCACTTTTGAATCAAGAAATTGAAAGAACTGGGGTTGCCGACGAGTGGAACTCTCTTCCCTGAGCTTGACCCTTGGTCATTCTAGAAAATAAATTGCTGGATGCAACAGTATATTAAAAGTCTTGGGAGTCTTCAAAAGCGGATTAATAAATTTTACATGTCTTCTCTGCTCTTTATTCACCTATATTTTCCTTTTCTGTCCTGAGAATTTTCCTGTAAGTCTTTCTATTTTTCACATAACTCTGTCTCTCTGCAATACAACCTACACAGTTCTTTTCTGGAGAAACGAACTCATTCTGTGAGCCTGTTGAGGCATCTAAGTCTTCTAGCTTTGAGGGTTGTCTTCCCTTAAAAATCAGCCCAATAATACTGACCTATCTACATTAACTAATGTTGGTGAAGTGCGTTAATTATGATTTAGTATTTTATATCACCTAAACACAACTGAGACTTGTTATACCTTTTCTTCACTTGTTTAAGTTTCACTGCGTGAAAATTTACCCTCGTACTGTTTTTGGCTAGTGTTTAGCACTTACAGATGTTCCACTTCATTTGCTTTTTAACACCATAGTCCTTGAACAAGTTTTTTCACTCTCCTTTTAATTGGTTCTTCGTGGTTTCCTTCATTTTTCTCTTCCCTCCATCCCCTCTGGTTTCCCTATGCCCAGGGCTTTTCTGTCCCTTTCTTTCCCTTGGTTAGTCTCGTTCACTGTCATAGTTCTTACCTTGCTTTGTTTTTCTTTTTATTATCCACCAGTTCAAACTCTTTACAACTTATTTTTGTTGTCTTCTGGTTCTTCCCCTTTTACCTCTTCTGCCTCACTCTCACTTCTCCGCGTGTCTCATGTTTCTTTTGACCTTCCAAGTTCTATTTCTCAGAAGCTTGTAGATACCACTTCTGATGAAAGGCTCCATGTTTAGCTTGTCTCAGTGACCACCACTGGAATACCACTGTGTCGGTGTGAAGAAGGCAAGAGATCTGTTGGAAAAGAACAATGGGCTCATTCATTCATTGATTGGTCAGGCATGTACTCCATGACTGCTAGGTAAGAGGCACTGAATGCAGGGTCAGATGAGGACAGAGAAAAAGAAGAATGAGGTTTCTCTTCTTCCAAGGTGCTCACACTTTAGCCAGCAACACATAGTTCAACAAATTATTATGATATTGTTATTATTTGAACTACATAAAGGTAGGTGGAAAGTGTTTGAGTGTGCAGAGGCCTGAAACAATGAAATATATTGAAGAGGTGGGAAAAAACTTACAGCACACAAGGCATCTGGAGTAGGATGTACAAAATGGTTTGAAGATCATCATTTGAAAGTGGTTGAGGCATTCCAGGCAGAGATAATTTAGAAAAGATAATTTATAAATTCTGATGGATGTGGTGGGGCCAGGCAAATGCATATGAAACATGAAGGGTATATTTGGACAAAAGACTGGAGGTGTAAGAAAGAAACAGTTTGGTGGCGAGCCTTCTATTCTGTGTAATGGAGTAGGAATTTTCATAAATATTGGGAAGTCATGGATGGATAGTACATAAATTCCTGGGCTGTGTGCAGGTTCAAGAGTTAGAAGTAAGAGAATGGATTTAAAGGGCATTACAAGATCAAGAAGAAAGATTTGCTGTCTGACTGGATGTGGGTGGTGAAAAAGAGTGAGCATTTAAAATCAGTTTGCTTTCATTGCTGTATTTTTCCCCCAGGATTTCCAGTTCCCCAGAGTTATTATCCCTTTCTGTGTCACAGTTATTATTCTTTTCTGTGGAATCTTTTCCTAAATTATCTAACATTGAAAGTTTCTATTCAGCCACATGGAGATACTGTTCTAAATTTTAACAATAGAACTGTTTCTTACCTTTCTGGGATGTGACTTGTCTGTCTGGCCCTGGTTGTTCTGATGTGAACCAATGGTTCCACTGTCCAGCTTCTGAAGGAGGCAGCTGGGGTATACAGTGTACTATGGTGTTTACAAAAGGGGGTGATGATGGGGAGGAGGAGAAGTAAAGAGAATTTCACCTCTTCAGCTTATAGACCAAATGCCCTATAGGTGTTAATGATGTTCAGGGAGCAATAATTCTGAATGGTGTGTAACCTAAAGAGTTCTTATATTACCTTTCTATTGAGTTATTTACAAGAGTGGACTGGAAGGGGAGATTGGAAGTCAGCAGGCTCTCTCTCTTTACTGTATTTTACCTAGGCCAATATCAAAATTTGCTTCTCAAATTCAAAAACTAGGATAAGGGAAAGAGATGTTACACTGTGCTAAATTTTGTGGAGACTTACGACTAGGTTAGGATTCTTCGTTCTCAGGAGGATTCGGTTGGGGTAATTATACTGAAAGGGCACAGGACTTAACATTATGGTTTCAGAAAGGAGAAACACCAAACAGGTCCAGCAACCCTTGTCCTCTCCTTCAACCATCCCCGGCTCTTCAGCTGAAGAGTTTTAGATTTCATGTTTCTTTTAAGACTCATTAATTCTTTGTATTCATCATTTTCCCCTTACATCTCTAGTGTCTGGGTGTATAACCCATTGTTTCATCATATGCACTCTAAAATTTTGTACAGGCAACAGTACCTTGACCTGAGACTGGATCTGGTAGGGATTTTAAATTAATTGCATTAATTGTCCTAGTTCTACACTCTTCCAAAATTCATATTTTTGTATTACTTTGGAACTTTTTTTTTTTCTTTCTGGATTTGATTTCTGTCTTTTGACTCTGAGTTTGGCCATTTGGCTTGCTTTGGCCCATGCAATGTGTAATAAAGAGTCTGACTCTGATTTTGAAGTTAGAGATTTGATAGGATTTAGACTTCTGCTTTTCCTTCCCCATGACCATACTTCTGGTATCTTAGTAAACATATGGATACCTCTTGGCCATTCCAGATTGTCTTGTGTCTACCTGTTCCCCAAGAAAGGCTTGTGCAAGTGATAAATGTGATTTCAAATTCTCTTGTGTGATGTGTCATCGGTCTTGACACTCTATCTATTACTCAGTAGTTGGGTGAGGCCCATACCACCATCACAGGATGACTATAAAACAAATGTTAATCTATGTGATATTTTCAGATGGTTGGGAAAAATGTGTCTACAGTTTTGCTTCTATTGTTCCTCCTCTCTCATGGCCAAGAGAACATGCCTGACCTATCCTCTTAAAAGAAGAAACCCATGCAGGAATACCCAGTTTCCCAGTTCCCTCGGTCCTCAGATGATTAAATGAGCAGGGTCAGCTAAAATCAACAAAGGTTCCCTGTCAATCCACAGCTGATGTAGAAGCATGGTAAGGCCTGTGAGATTAGCCAAAGCCAGCTCAGATAAGCTGAACCCCAAATTTCATGAGTTAAATATATGATGACTTTTGTATATCAGCGAGGTTTTGTGGTTGTTATGCAGCACTGCTGTGCCAATGGGTAGCAGATAAATCAAGTGTGGAGACTTCTAGACTGAGGCTGGGATGAATAATATGAAGTCTCTAAACTTTATTAACTTTTATTGAAAACAGTAAGTCTAAAAATGAAGCAAAGGATTATAGTGCAGCTCATGTTTAGCCCTTTCCCCCTTATTTTTAAGAGTTTATTTTGTTTAATTTTTTTGTGCTAGGACTCTTAATAAGCAATTTAAAAAAAGCCTTAAGTAAGATTAGCAATTTGCACCTTTTTAAAAATTAACAGCGCTCTGTTGTTTTGATATTGAGCTCCATTATCAATTTGCATCTTTAAAGAGGTGTAACCTTTCTCAGATATTTTGCTCTGTGTTCTTATATTTAACTAGCAAGACTTGATTTTTACATTGCTTATGCTGCATTTACTTCTGCACAATTAAAGCTAAGAGAGAAGAAAAAGAAGGAAAAAAATACAAGGCTCAAGAATTAAAGGTTATGATTGTAGATTTCTGTAATCTAGGCTATTCAGGGTGCGAGGTGATCTTGTCAAGAAATAGCCCCATATGTTAATAAAGGAAAAGTGTCCTAGAGTTTCTGGAAACATATCAACAAAAATCTGTTTGCTTGGGTGTTTGCATATCTTCTTGTTATGTAACTTCAGAAAACAGTACAACTTTTAGTCTGCCGTCAGTTCTGAACTCCTTCGACTGCACTGTTAGAGCCATCTTGATTAATTGCCTTCCGTCTTCCATTATGCTTTCCTGAGTATTCAAAGCACCACTTTCCCTAACCAGCCTATCCAACCAGCAGTGCTTCAGGGTACCTTTCAGGCACAAGGGCTCATGTACCTCATTGTCCTTTGCTTCCCACTCACATCTTTGCTTACTTAAGATATTTAAGATAATGAGGCTATGAAAGATTATTACATGAAATTAACTGTACCTCCCATTAGGTAAAAGCATACCATGTATCCATTTGTTTGGTTAACAAAAAAGATTAATCATGTTGCCCAGTAAAAAGAAATTCATTTTTAAAAGGTTTTAGTAATTATCTATATTTTTCCACCAAATTAGGAAATGCTTTCTTGTGACCATGTAAGTCAGTCAGTATATGTTATCAAGCCATGAACAAAAGCAATATACTTTATGTTTTCAACAATGGACTAGTGACAACTGGAGCCTAACTTATATATTGTCTCAATCTCCTGAAGTGGAAAAAAACTCAGAATACCAGTGCTCGGGATGGAGTTTCATAGTAGCGTGCTTCCCTAGCATGTGTAAGGCCCTGGTTCTTATCCCCAGCACTGCAAAAAGCAAAACACAAAACCTGAACATCAAAATTTTTTTGAACTCAAATAATATTCTACAGAGGTAAGTCCCTGTTGTTATTGTAGGAGGGCAATAATTCTTGGCCACGTTTTAGAATTTTGTCTGAAGCCTAAAAACTCAGTTTTATCTTTAACTAGAGCCAGTTTTATCTTGAATTTTTCTTTGTAATATAAAAATTGGAAAATTGTGCTGAATTGATGCTGAAGATGGAAAAAGTGACCTTTCTTAACACGTTTCTTTTTCTTTGACCTCATCTCAGAAATGCTCTCAATACTTCTGCTTCAGCCTGACACTCTTATTTTTCTATGTAATCCTGCTTGGTGACCGCATAGTTTTAGTGATTTTAATCACCATGCTTTTGCCATTAATACCCAAATCTACATTCCCAATCTAGATGTCTTTTAGTCACTATCTCCAACCAGCTGTTGGATATTTTAATCTAATTTTTCCAGAGGCTTTGTGTCTTCTGTCATTTGTAGCAATTGGTGCGATGACTATTCACTTAGATGTCAAGTTAGAAACCTGCTCCTTATAATGAGTCCCATCCTTTGCTAACTTATCACTTAAATAGTGCTTGACTGTATCGTGTCTTATTCTTTTCTCCCACTAGTATACTAGTTGACATACTCACTAAATTGCATATGAATTATTGTTAAATTCCTTCCATTGCTTTTTCATTCCAATCACATAACCATAGCAGGTCATTGGAAATTAATGGCTCCCAACCTAGCAAAGAAAACATTTTGTTATTTTTGGTAGGGGGGTGAAATCGTAATAGGTCTGTATATTTCAATGTTCTGTTTGCTCTTTTTAGAATAAAAAGTACAAAATATGTCTCGAGATAGAAAACAAAGACAAAAGCCATGAGCAGAAAGAGAAGTTGAACAGGAGTACTAATATTAGTCAAAGAAATCATATGCAAGGAAACATTGAAACTCTAGCCCCCTCCCAAGACCTACTGCTTCAGATACTACCACTTTAGACCTCCATTCCTGTGCTCTTGCTTTCTTGGCTGTTCTCCTGCAGCCAGAGTGAGCTGTCTAAAGTGCAAATTTGATCTCTGTGTCACTGTTAGGTGCTAGGAGAATTTGCTATTTGGGTGAACGCAGCTGACTTGAAGAACTCAGGCCAGTTCACATTGAGCGAGGCATGAGAGTGACTGATGACACAGCTCTGAAGTGGTGAGAACACTGTCAGAGACAGGCCACTGGGTTTCCCTGTGGGCACTAGAGGATAAGCCAACAAGACTGTCCTGGACTCTTTTGATGAATAATACTCAAGGGATTCGTAAGAATAAAATTCTTTCCAGAGTGTGTTTCTGATCAGAATACTTAATCTGTTTTCTCCTTTGGCCACTAAAAGCTGGAAAAATGTCATATGTAGTTCCCTGAGGCTTTAGTAAATAGTTATCTCCTAGGAAGGCAGAAGTTTGGAAAGTAGGGTCCAGCAAACATGGTAACTAGGTAGAATGGGGGAAACATTTGAAGAAGGTGTAGATGGAAAGTGTTGTGGTAAAATTGTTAAAGAAAATGAAGACGAATTTAAAATCCTGATAATGGGTGTCATGTCAGTGAAAATTGTATCTTATTTTCTCATAGTTGAAATTTAAATTTCTGAAGAGTGCTTTGGGAACATGGAGATAAAATCAGCCCTGGTCCTCCCTTGTCTGGACACTCGGCCTCCTTAAAGATTGGTAGTTCCGACAGCAGTTATGTGACTCTGTGTCATCAATGTGCCAGCAGGTTGTGGTGGGGTCAGTGGCCATGGTCAATGTCGAGCTAGGTACTGAAGGTTTCTTTAGCTTGCTCAGTTGTTTTTTTGTGGTTTGTCTTCATGTGTCACACATACAGATGGTCCTCAATTTATGATGGTTCAACTTGTGATTTTCAATTTCATGATGGTGAGAAAGTGACGAATATTTAGTAGAAACTACTTCAAATTTGAGTTTGGATCTTTTCCCAGGCTTGTGGTGTATGACACAGTGTCCTCTGGCAATGTCAGGCGGCAGCTGTGAGCCCCAGCTCCCATCAGGCCCATATTCACAAGAGGAAACAGTGGATACTCTACAGGATATTGTGTTGCTAAGCTATGCTGCTATTACATGTATTTTCAACTTAAAATATTTTCAACTTACGATGCATTCACCACGATATAAGTCGAGGAGCATCTGTAGTTAGGAATAGACTACTGTACTTCATTTGGACACCAACTGTCGAAAGTCCCCTGTTATGTGTGAAAAGCTCACAAAACGTTTCACTAACCAGAGGTAGGTGTACTGCATGAGCTGTTTTTCTGGTTTTTATCCACTTCTGTAGGTAATGTAAGTAGAGGAGTCTTTTAATATGCGTGATGTTATATAAAACCTGGACTTTTAGGTCCCATGGGATTCCTTTGTGATAAGAGAAATTGAATTCAACATAGAAAGAGTAGTGATTGGGTTCTCAGTGCTCCAGGGAGGGACTAGCACCAGGAAAATTCTGGAAGGTAGAGGACAAGGCTACTGATTCAAAGTATTAGTTAGAGTTGGATAATTTTGAAACTAAAATGAAAAAAATAAACGTTATTTTTTCTGTAGAAGTAGGAAGCTAGGTTTGGAGTTAATTAGATGCCTATCCTTAATTTCATAAGCACTGACTGCAAAGATGTAAAAAAAAAAAAAGCCTCAAATGAGTCGTATCTAAAAATATTTGCAATCTTCACATCTGGGGGCACCAGAAAAATCAAGAACTAATAGTAGTATTTGGTTTTCTGTTTTCCCTGGGCTAATACTTAAATGTGGAAGCATAGAACAGCTGCAGATACAGGACAGTTCTGAAAGTATTTGATCTCACCTTGCTCTCTAAAGTGCTCATAATAATCATGTGCCATGTATTATTGACCAGTAAAAAATCAAAATAAAACAAAATAAACAAATGGAAAAAAAAAACTAGCAGATATTGCAACAATGCTCTTGTGTGACAAGGAGGAAGACTGGCGATTCACATTGCCCTGTAGGAAAATTCTCACTTTTCGCCTCCTTTGAATGAAATGTAAGAGATAAAATGAGATGACCAACCCTGGGAGGTCACTCCAATTTAATGAATGCTAGTGGATTTGTATTATTGAACTGGGAGAACATACTTGCTATTTAACCGAGACTGGAGAGAAAGAGAGAGAAAAAAGGCTGAGAATGTCTTGGACTTCAAAAGCCCCTAAAGCCACACTCTCAGAGAAAAGACGCTGGGAAGATGGTGACTAAGTTTCACAGAATGAAGTTTACCTAGAGTGTAGGTTTTTTCCAGCAATGTCAGACAAATGCTAAACATTCATCGGGAAAGCAGAGAAGTTCATTTGCATCTTTTGGGGTGGTGGGAAGTGTTGTTTTCTGAAATAACACTTTTAGGACTCAGAATAAAGTGTATTCCTCCAGATGCTTCAAAGCCTTTTTGGGGAGGGGAGGAGGTTGGGGAAATAGCCGAAAGACATCTATATCAAGATCATGTGAAAGAAACAACTTTAACCAATATTTTACTCATTGTTCCTTGCAGGTCCACCATGTCTAGGGGAATTTCTCTCAATTTTTCCTTTTCTAAAGCGCTTCTTGGTGTCTTCATTGTCTTGGCTTTCTGCATGACAGAGTGGCACCTGAGAAACACTACCAATACTGCTCCGGAGATGAATTTCAGATGTTGAGTCTTTCAGCAAATTTGAAACTTAGCCAAGTATTTTCTCCCATTCCTATTTTTTATTCCTTATAATTTCCTGAGAAACTTTCCTGCCAGCAGACGTCTCAGACAGTGACAAACTGAATCCTCATTAAAACAAAGAAAGGTTAAGGGGAAAAAAATAACCTATTTAAAATGAGGTAACTCACCAGTCTTTCAGCTATAAATTGACAATAGGATTTATATAAATCCATACTTGTATCTCTTTTACCTGCAGTTAGGCTAGTTAATGATGAAAAAAGTATACAGCTGATCGTGTGGCTTTAATGAGGATTCTTTTTACAGGGTTAAAAAAATCCACCAAATTAAATTCTGCCAATTTACCTCATTGCAAATTGAGCACCACCCTGTGAGCCAAAAGTAGAAAAAAAAGAAAAAAAAATCATCAAGTAGCTTAAATCAGTTACAGCTAAATGTGTAAGTCAGCATGTGCTTTAGCCTTTAGTCATGAAGAATATATTAGATTTTAAAAATAAATGGCTTTCTGCTGAGTCTTCATTGCAATGGCTTTCTGACTTTTAATTAAATTTTCAGTACTTGTGGCTGCTTCCTCATGTACTCTGGCCACAGAACTTGCATCGCCTCCATCATTAAGTGGAGTGGAAAACCAAATTGGAGATTATTAAGCTTGTTCATTTCTTTGTTATCAGTAGCTGGTGACTCTCTCCTTTTTACTTGTTAAATAAGGATGGAGCTTTCTACCAGGATATTTTCCAAGAATGAGATAAGCTCTCGTAAACAGAGCATGATTAGCCCTAATGCGGGAGCTTGTTAAATGTTCCTCATTATACATTTCTGGTCTGTTTCATCAGTGTTAAATGAACTTAATGTAAATTAATAAAAACAGGTTTGCATTATTTGTAACAGGATTGAG
Organism: Cuniculus paca; assembly: GCA_004365215.1. Taxonomy (NCBI): domain Eukaryota; kingdom Metazoa; phylum Chordata; class Mammalia; order Rodentia; family Cuniculidae; genus Cuniculus; species Cuniculus paca. The sequence goes on along the minus strand of RJWT010006762.1, from coordinate 5,248 downwards.
AGTAAAGAAGAAAACTGTAAGCAACACTAAACTCAGCAACTAATGTTGAAGTTTGCACTTTTCCTCTGCTGCCCTTTCTATTCTATGGAATTGAATAATGTGTTCTGAAGGCTTAATATTTAATCCTTTGGAATGGAGATTACAGTTTAGGTCTTACATTACAGACTTTAATTGCTAATTTGGCGCTGTTTTACAAATTTCATCTTTGCTCCTTTTGAACTTCTCAGGAATAAAGATATTTATGAAAATCATACATTATAGTAAGGAACAATCTTCAACAAAGGAATTTGAATTTTTATACCAACAGGGTCAAGAACAATATAACTTTAGTCATAGAACCTAGTGGTTGGTTTTAAATTCATATTTGTTTTGATTTATAAAAATAAGTTCTTTGCAGATGCTTCAAGGCAAATGTGTTATGTAAAATTCACATTGTTTTAAACAGTGACATTCTTAAAATACAGGGCTTCTTTTCCTAATTAAGGAAAAGCCAAACTGAAAAGACACTTAAGCATGCACAGAAGGTGGAAAAGCTAAGGGCCACTAATCTAAATGATATGATGATTTATTTCTGGGATGCAGAATTAGATGCCCATGGGCAAGTGAGAGTAATTGTGGATCCTAGTATTTAAAATTTCAAGGACCTCATTACTAAAGTAGAATGTGACTAAATTATAAACTCTTTTTGAATATTTCACCAAAATGGAGGCCACAGTGACTTGGGCCTTGTGGCTGTTGATGGTTTTTGTGGATCATCCATATGTGGTGGTTGTGGTTATTTGGTTACATTCACAAACATCTTAATGTTCACGAGGGCGGAGCCAGGGTATAATAAACAGCAAAATCAGCATAAAAGTTACTAAATGATGCAAAAAAAATGCATCATACAAGCTGGGTGTTGTGTCCCATGCCTGTAATCCCAGGATTAGGGAAGTTGAGGCATGAGGATTGCAAATTTGAGTTCTACCTGGAAAACTTAGTGATCCCACATAAAAAATAAATAATAAGGACTGGGGTGTAGCTCAGTGGTAGAGCACCCATGGGTTGAAACCTCAGTACTGGAAGGAAAAAAAATATCATGTAACTGTGGATTCAGTCTCATTTTAAGTACTTTTCTGGAACTTTTCATAGAAAATTTTGCAGTTTTTCAGACTAATAGTGCATGTTAAATATTTGTTTAACATTAGTGGTGACCCTTATAGCAAAACTTGATGTTAACTAGAATTCTTAGAGAATGTCAAGTCCACAGTCCAGAATATTGAAGACAAGGAATGTGGCCCACAAATATCAAGGATGACAAATATAACTGATTGTTCGTAGCTTGCTTTTGTGCTCAACCTGGGTTAGTCTCAGAATCTTTCTCAATGCCAGTAATCTAGGCAGTTATCATCAATAGATTACAATTATTATGTGACAAAAAACATGTTTTGCCATCCTTATTATAGTCAGCTGAAATTTTGATTTTTTTGCATTTAGTTAGAAAACCTTTCCACTTTTAAACTTTTGTGTTGGAAACTTTTCAGGCCACATTCCAGAGTACAGCGAACAAATTTTAACTGGTACATCGTAATTTATTTAAATTTACATTTCCTAAAGATCTTGTTGTGACTCAGTGTCATTGCTGCATAAACAAATTTTATTTTCTTAGTGAATTATGTATGTAGAAAGTTGAGCAGATTAGAATGACACTGTACCAAATTCAGGATATGTACTGGAATATATATCACTTTCTTTCTACCTCCTTCCCTTCTGTTTTCTTCTCTTTCTAACACATCCTTGATTGCTTGGGATTTTATTTTAAAAAGGAGGAAATAATTTATGATTTCCAAAGTATGGCTTAAAGATCTTCTGAAATGTCCGGGCAATGCCAAAATGGTATCCATCTGGCTTTGAACTTCCGCCATTGTGCTTTGCTCGTCTGTGAATCTTTCACCTTTGTTCAGCCCAGCTTTGGTCAAATCCTCTGCTGTTTTCACGCTGGTGTTCTTGCTGCTGGCTAGCTTCTATCCTGGATGCTTCCATTGCGTGTAGCTGTTCCCACCCCCTACGCTCCCAGTAAATCATTAAAATGAGAGATTGGTTAATTGACAGCTTTAATTCACAGTGTTCTGTTTAACAGAGTTTACTAAACATATTAACTGATGAAACAACATATGAGGACTCATCCTTGCTAGCACGGAATAAGGACTACCAATAATTCTGTGTGCATGAATGTAAAAGTCACAGGGCGAAGTTGGAATTCCAGAAAAACTTGAGAGGGTCCACCTGATACCTTAGTATAAAGAAGCTTAAAGACTCAATATGTGGCCTGATTGGAATAAATATTTTTAACAATAAGTGGCCGTAGATTATCACAAAAAATTAAGTGATACACTAAAGAGTGACAAGAAAATATCCTTTTAAAAATAGGGAGAAAAGGAATGAATCTTGTATGTCTGGGAACTAATAAGTGATAATGATAGAAAATATTAATTAGAGTCTTACTATGTGCCAGATACTGTTCCAAGAGCTTTACATGTATTAACTCATTTCATGCAACAACTCTGTGAGGCAGCTACTGTGGTTATCCTTATTTTATGAATAAAACACCAAGTTGTGAAGATAAGAAGTGACTTGCTCAATGTCAAACAGCCGTGAGCAGCAGAACTGGGCATTGAATCCAGGGAGTCTGACTCTAGAGCTTAATTTTGGGTTGGTTGCAGTTTCCAAAGCTGAGTGCTGTTTTTTTTTACCATTCTTGAAACTAATCTAAGAAAGAAGTTATATAGGCACAGTCACTTCCCTGGTAAGGCTGGAGAGTAAAAACAGAGGCTTCTGGAGACTGACAGAATTTGAGAATATTATCCAAACGGTATTCATTTTTATCAGCATAACAGCACTGACCTTTAGGAAATCAGAATCAAATAGGAATCAGAAAATGATCACCACATCTCAGACTTTTAGATGAAACTAGACCTAAATGTAGGATTACTTATTATTTTGAACTTCTCTTATTTCCTTTTTGATAGAGTATTGAGGGGAGAAAAAAGGTTATTGGTTAATTAGTATTGGCTGGCTTGAAGATTTTCTCAGACACTAAAGGAGACGCGTGACCGAAGCTTAGAGTTTGTACAAAAAAAGCAGAAGCTGCACAAGATGAGGTGCAGAGCTGTGTTAAAATCTCACCACCTAATTGGACATTTGTTGTGGAGAAAGTTAAGCAAACGCAAGTAGAGAGTGCATCCTGGCATCCTAAAGCTGTAGTGCGCTAGTGATGGTGGAGAGATGGGACAGAGAGGGTATGGCCTTAGTTGCTGCCCCTGATTTCCTGACAAAGTAAACAGTTGTGTATTCTAAAATAACCAATCCTTTATTGTGTTTTGGAGCCATTGTCAGATATGGTCTTTTACAAATAGCCTGCTACTCTTTTTGTATTTACTCCACATCTAATATGCATGGGATTGTAAAATAAGCCCACAATTTAAAAAGTACAAACAAATCTGCCGTCTTTCAGCTCAACTCATCACTTACTGATTTTTTTGTTTTGTTTTGTTTTTTTGTTCCGGGGATTGAATTCGTGACCTTGCCCTTGCCTACCACTTCTAATATTAGTAATGCTTATTTAGTAGGAAATTGCCTAGAGAAGTACCATAAACTATCAATTTCAGTTTTATTAACATTCTTCTCTGCTACCTTTCAGGTAGAAGGGGCTAGGTTGGTGCTTATTTGCAGTTAGAATACCATCTCTACCATGCATCATTCTGCTTATTGGCTACTTACAATATAATTGTATGGTGTGATAGGGCCTACAAATAGAACACAAAAATGAAAGGAATTCATGAAGGAAATGAGAATCTGTAATTCTGACTTCTTAAATATATTTCCACTCTATTTCAAAAAATTAAAGAAAAGTAGAGGAAGGGAAATTTCTTCTTTAGCCTTAGAGAAATCTTAGCCAGTGGTGAGATTTCTTTCTAGAATGGTGAGTAATCTCATTAATTGAAAATAAGCCTTATATTTAGCAGAAATGAGGATTGCCATGGTAGGTGCTCTGTTATGCTTCCTTCAGAGAGTTTTTAGAACTTTGAGTGATTTTCATTCATGTTTGCCAATTTCAATATTTTCCATCATAAAATTAAAAGGTAAAAGGAAACCTATGTCCATTTAAAAATAATGGCATATTCTTTCTTTATAAGATTGTCAGAGAAGAGTTTTCTCAGTCAGTGTGGTTCATGTGTCATTCTAATAGGGCCAAAGACCCCTGAACACAACCATTCATCTTCCCCATCCTACCCTTTCATTTACCCCTACAAAACAATGAATGAATTGGCTGGCAAAATCAGGAAGTTGCACAACACAAACCAAATGATATCATCATCATAATAATAGCTACAACTTACTGAATACTCAGTCCATGAGAGATGCTCTACATGTACCACTTTAAAAAAATTCTCATGGCAACCTTGAAAGGTAAATACTATCCCTATTAGTTGGATGAAAAATGAGAGGCTCAGAAAAGTTAATGGCTAAGGTCACCTAAGCAGTAGGAAGAGGTGGAACTGGGGTTCAAGAAATGTCTGCTGAATTTTGAAGCCAGTGGTGTTAACACCACACATCCTGCTTCTCTGTATTACCTGCATTAAAATGTCCTGCATTACCTAATTTGTGCCTGAAACAAAAGGACAGCCACTACCGTATTATAAAGTTAAATTTGCAAAGGCCCTGTCAGCCCCATCTAGCTAACTCTGACAACTGAGGAGGAATGTTTTGGATCGAAGCTTTGAAAGCAGGCTTCCCCAGCTAGGCAGGTGGGATGGCTAGATGGGATTAAGGCACAGGGACTCTTTGCTGAGCAAGGTGCTCCTTCCTGTCAGAACACATTTCCGAACAGCCCTGCAGTCTGCAAGCTGGTGGCACCTCCTCCTGCTTCTGCCTCCTAGTGGGCTGTCTGAGGGAGGCTATACATATGTATTAAGTTATTAAGCGGTGGTATGGGTTCTCACAAGTTCAAACACAAAGCATGCTGTGTCTCTGCTCGAGCATCTCCAGGAGGGCCTGGATTAATAGAAATGCAAATGGAGCATCTGCACAAGGCCATATGATTAGAGCCTCCCCCTCACACCTCAAAGTCAAGAGCAGAAAAACACTGCATGTGAAATACAACAAGAAATGGTGATATAATATGCAAAGTCTGTTACCCATTTCAACAGCAGTCAGCAAAACATTTCTACTCACACCACTCAGAACAATTCTGCCCCAACTTTATTAT
>RJWT010006761.1:0-18892 GCA_004365215.1 Cuniculus paca | reverse complement strand
GGAGACTGGCTGATGTGTGGTGGTCTAGAGTAGGTAAGCACTGGAGAAGAGACCTCTGGGGCCTTGAAGGGCACAGCCTCAGAAGAATCAGGCAGCACGGGCCAAATCTCTGCCCTCCTCCCTTCAGACCTCTCCATCTGAAGAACAGGGGAACTTTCTCTTCTTCCTTAATCTCTGAAGGGACCTGACACTGAAGAGAAACTGAAAGCTTAAGCCTACTTCATGTGTGAGTAGGAAATGATAATGTACACACTGCCTGCTCTCAGGAAAACATGACAAAAATTCAACAAAAAAATTGATTCATAATAATTAAGTGCAAAATAAACCACAGTTCATCAAAAATGACATTTGTACATCTATAACATTTCCTATGAATAAGTATACATGAAAATTCGTAGAATTACAACTAATTAAAAGTTGCTAGCTTCATGTGGTGGCAGTGTTGTAGCCGAGAAGGGATTATTGCTAATTGAAAAGTTGCCACAGTACTTTACTAAAAAAACTATACGAGAATTGGCAAACACAGTGAGAATGACCAGATTAGAAAGAAAAATATTTTAAATAAGATTATTAAAATGCTGAAGGAGATAAAAGAAACAATGGCATATAAAATTATAGCAAAATGAAGGGGCCTGAATTTAGAGCCAAAAAATACTGAAACAGAATATACCAATAAGTAATTGAATAGCTAGTGTTTGATTTTTCAGAGCTTTAATTTTCTCATAGAATTATTGATATGTCTATTTTGTGTTGTTAGCATAAACAAATAAATGGATCTTAAATATAAAGAACAAAATCATTTTATTTGCGGGAAAATAGATGGAATCGGAGATTATTATGTTAAGTGGAAAAACCTGCATAAAAAAGACAAGTATCATGTGTTCTCTCTCATATAGAACTGAGAGAAGGGGTTAGGGAGGTAGAGAGGAGTGGAGGGGAGAAAGAAAGAATGAGAACATGACAGTAGAAGGGAGGATCTTAAAGAAGAAGGGAATAATGGAGAAAGCACAGGGAAGGGCAAGAGAGAAGGGAAGTACAGTGACAGGGGAATGAAAATGACCAAAGTGTGTCATATATATATATATGAACATTGCAAAATAAAATATTCTGGATAACTAATATTCACTAATAACAAATAGTATAATGAGGACATGCAGGTAAAAAAAGTTCTCAGAAAACTAGAAGTGTTAGTATTTACTGATGCTTGTTGTTTATGAAAAAGTTAGAAATTGAAGTTTGGTCAAGAGAGATTCTTTTTAGTTTGCAATTCTATGTATGAAGATAAATTTGTGGTGCTCATTAGATTTTAAATTTCCTAATCAGTAGCACTGCAAAGAATTCTGTATGCAGTACTAGGCTCATCAAGGTGCACATTTCATTTACAATAGTCACAAATTTTCTGCCCACTCCTATAAAAATGTTCTTCAGGGTAAATGAAGTCCAAATCTTTCCAAGTGTGGCCCTGCCTAGAGGAGAAGGTTAGAAAGGTGGCACAGTTAGTTTCCCGGAGATAGGTTACCATATTTTTGTCAAGTTTGACATTTATCCCTTAGGGTATGCTAATCAGTATTTTATTACATTTAGAGATAATTTTAAGAGATTGACACATTGGTTGGACATGGTGGCGCACACCTGTAATCCCAGCACTCAGGAGGCTGAGGCAGGAGGATCATTGTGAGTTTGAGACCAGCCTGGGTTACAAAGTGAGCTCAAGGACAGCCCTAACTGCATGGTGAGACCCTGTCTCAAAAAAAAAAGATTGACACATTAATACCATCCATGTTTTCATCTAGAAATTTCATCCATCAAATTTGATTTATCTTTTAAAAATGCTTTCTTTTTCCTTAGTGAACCTTTTCAGTATTCTTTATAAATGATTTCATACATTATATTCCTGTGTATTTCAGACCTTGATTGTTACATTGCCTGACATCTTAGATTCCGTTAGGCATCCAGTAAGACTATTAATTTTCTTATATTTTATATTTTACAGCCAACATGTGAAATTCTCTCATTTTCAAATAAGTGTAATTTATTTTACATTTTTAAGTTAGATAATGTCATGGTCTAGAAGTTTTCTTTTGCAAATTATTTTTTACTATTATGCACATAATTGACTAGAACTTTCGAAGATAACGTGACATGATAAGTAGAGATCCTAAGATTCCTTGTCCTTTACATGCTGAAAAGTGAGTTCTTCTATACTTAATTTTCTAAGCATGACAGTTTCTTTGGCATATTTTTGTCATTGTCTTAGCTGATAATTTGTCTTTCTTTCCTTTAATGGATTGAAGAGAATTAATTAATTAAACTACAATTTTTACTCTCATACATTGTATTAATGAGTTGCGATGCATCATTCTTGTAAAAAATGTTTGAAAAGCATGTGGTAGTGTTTTGAAGTAACTTCAAAAGGATGTTTGTGCTATAGCTTATGAGCATGTTGTGTATTACTTTGTTGTATCTCAGTTTTAAAGATATATTTAGGACTCTGAGAATAATATGTATTGAAAGACTGCAACTATAGAACTCTATTGTAAGCTCTGAATGCAAGGGTATTTTCTGTGATGAACACAACTGAGAAATACACACAGATGTGTGAATTATATGAATATGAATGTGATATATTTACTTAATCTATGTTACTACTTTTTACTGACAAAGTACTATCTTTGTATTTGCAAAAATGTGTATGTTTATTGATATAAAATGATAAAATGCCTTCTGTTATTAATGTTCTTCAGTAGAAATAAGTAAGATGCTCTGGTCTACTTGGTTTGTTAAATGATTTTTCTTCTCTTTCTTTTAGAATGTCTTTATTTTTCCATTTCTTCTAAGTAAAAATTTATCTGGCTGTACAATTCTGAGTTCAGCATTTTGAACATCTGGCTTCAACCTTTTTGTTGTTGATAAAAACAGTCTGCTGTCAATGTAATCTATTTTTAACATGTGTTCAATCTACTTTTTATTATTCTGAGATTTTAAACAAATATTTGCATTGAATTGATTTTTATTTATTCTTTTCCTGTATTATTATGCTTTGTTAATCTGAGCATTTTGTCTTGAAAATTGCCAGCTCTTACATTTTTGTAATAGTCTCTCTCATTCTCTTGACCTCTAGGATATCTGTGAGTTTCATGAATACATAAGTACTTCTTAAGAGCTGCCAAGTTACAAGCACTTTTCTAAGTATTACAGTATTACCAGATTTTGATTTATGTTGAATATTTCTAATAATTTATCTCTTACATTATCTAACTCTAGCTTTTCGTGTTTTATTTTGTTTTGCCAAATGTATTTTTTCTACTCATCCCTTTTTTTATGTCTGTCTGCTTTTTTCTAGAGTTTTACTTTCAAATTAAAATTTTCCTTGGTGGAAGTATCATTTGATCTTTATCTGATCCACATATTTTTCACGCTATAATTTTCCTATGTAGTATTATAGATAGTTGTTTTATGATATCTTTCACATTTAACTCTATCATTCTAGTTAAAATTACACATCCAGAAATAATCAATAATTTTTATTTTTCATTCACTTCTATGTCTAATCCTTGACTTATCTTCGGTACTTATTTACAAACTACGCACATCATACTATTTTCCACAGTACCACTCCAGTACAAGAAACTATGAATTTATCCTAAGATTACTTCAACAGCCTCCTAGTCTCCCTGACTCCAGTCTTGTTCATCACCTCCTTGGTGGTTTCCCAACCTCAATCCTAGTGAATGTTTTAAATGTAAGTCAGATTATATTACTTCCATGTTTAAAGTCAATGGCCCTTTCGATCTTTTATCATCTGGCTTCTATTTCCTCAGTGAACTTTTATTCTTATATACCTTCCTTGCTCACTGAGTTTCAGTCATATTGACCTCTTCAGTCTTCTTCAAACTTACCAAGCATGTTCTTATATTGATGCCTTGCCCTTGCTATTCTTTCCTTTGGGATTGCTTTTTTCTGGAGAGCTGTGCATGTATTATTATCTACTGTTGAATAACTAATTATACCAACACTTTTAGCTTAAAACTGTAAATTTTTTTTAACAGTCATAGATTCTTTGAGCCCAAGATTTGGGTGCATCGTGGCTGGGAAATGAGGCACTATCAGATGTTGGCTGCGGCTGTAGAAATCCCAACTCATTAGCAAGCCTAAGCAGTTTCCGAAGCAGTTCCATTTATGCATGGTAAGGTAATGCTGGTTATTGGTGGCAGACTTGATTTCCTTTGCATAACAAAGTCTACACAGATTGGCTGGGTGTCTTTACCTGTCTAACTCCAGAGCAAGGGATCTGGGAAATCAAGACAATCCACAGTGTCTTTTATGACTTAGTCTTCAAAGACTGACTGGTTCATACTAGCAGTCAGTAAACTTATGAGAATCATTAGTTTCCACTCTTTCAATATGCTGATTTCTGCCTCATTGAAATTTTTCTTTAGGTCACCGTGTCGTTCCCTGTGTAATTTCTTCTGGTTCAGATTTTTGTTTTGATTGTTTCTTATGTGATTACCTTTAGTCCTATAAAGAAAGAATAATTGGAATTTTTGAAAAAAAATTATAAAATAATGTAACTATTTTGATTACTTTCTTGATTTACTCTTTTAAACAACCCTATGTTGCCATATACCTAGTGTTGTTTTTTTTTTTTTTTTTGGGTTCAGAGACCTTTAAAAACATTCTGCTCTGTGTAATGTACTTTTCAGAAGTTGTGAGATTAAGTCTTTCAAACACATCTAAAGGAAGGAAAATAAAGCTCCTATATATTCTAGTTTTACTTTGTCCAGTCAGAGATTCATTACCAGCGGTTTGAGAGAGAACATCAGTGCTATAGACTTCAAAACAGATAGCTTCCTCCTGTCTCAAAAATGACTTTCTGTGTTTATTATGACAGCTTTTATTTAGCAGGAGCAGTTGCAAAGATACACTGTGAACAAATTCTGTGCATTATCCACATGAAAGGCAAAGAGTAATAAAGTCCTTGCAACATCTGGTGGATCATATATTGCTGCCTCATATCACAATACTCAGTTTGGCCTTCTACCTGTTGCTGCTAGTGGGTTCTTTTGAAATCTCTTCACTTATTTCCTAGGCAAAGTGCTCCTTTGCAAGCAAACAGTATTCATTCCAGATCACTAGTATGTAGGTGGCCTTCTTACATAGAATTTTCTTGATGTTTTGTTATGTAATTATACTCTTGCATGTTTACTAATACTAGTACAAAATTTTCTCTACTTATATCTTTATACAGCTATAAAGTGATTTTGAGATAGAAGCTAGATGTACACATTCTATACATTATTAGATTGAGCATCTGCATTATATACTTCACATTAGTTACTTGGATTGATTATTTCTGTCCATTCTCTGGAAAGAATTTCCCTTTTTATAACAGTTGGGCACAGTCATCTATATTTTTCCTTTAAATAACTTAATTAATTTTAAATTATTTAATTACATATTTACCTATACTTTGCCTTTATTTTTTACACTGAATATTGTATGTAGCTCTAAAGGCAGTCTGTTTTATTCATGATTATATCTATCACCTAGAACAATGAATGGAAGTTGATAGAAACTTTAAAAATATGTACTCATAAAAAAAAAAGAATGAAGGTAATTTTAGACAAAATTCCAGGCATGTGAGATGAATGAGGCAACCTATCTTTTCAGTCTGTGCTAAATCAGGCCACAGCCCTTTAAATGAGGGTTTAAATGTGTCCATTGTATGGTATTTGGTTCTTGAGGTAGCAGAGAAAAATATGAAAGCATAAATAAATATATCTACTTTCAACTAGTCAGGAATAGCTGAAGGAGTGAATTTTATTTAACATAAAAAATAAAATTTTTGAAATAAATATTTATACTATTATTAAAATATAACAACAAAACTGTCCTATTTTCTCCATCATTATTAAAGATACAGCAAGAAGGATTGGCCTTTGCTTGTACAGAAAAATAAAAACTGAACTAAAAGAAATAAAAACTTCACAGTAAGATCAGTAATGACAGGAGAGATGACCAAAGGACCTTAATGAATATCCTGTGTTTTTCAGCATCTTCTGGAAAAAGAAAAGTACCAGTTTTGTGTTACAGATATAGCCTTTGTAAAAGCAACTCATCTCTTAAAATGTCTTTCAGATACAGAAATAAACCAGAATAAAATATTTCAGACACATTTTTGACATAAGCTAAATGTAAGCCTAGAATAATTTGCAAAATGTCATAAGAGAGGGAAAAATTAGTTAGAATAAATAGCTGCTTTTAAATTAAACTGGAGTATTTTCTTGTATCTGTGCTTAAAAATCACCCCTGCTAGCTAACAGAACACATTAAATCAAAAGGATTTAGCATTGTGGTTAATGTCTTGTTCTTTATGATCTGCATGGGCCTGGATATTGCAGTACATATTTTATGTATGTAATTCTGCTTTGGGACTACTTTAAAACCCATATACAATATGCTGAATTAATAATGCTTATAAGTGTAATATATATATGGAGAGTTTGAAAAACTCTTGATGAAAGGTGATATGTATTTATGAGGTGCCAGATGTTTGCTTTTAAATGTAATTTTTATTAACCTACACTGTTGAGATTTGTATTGAAGTGGTCTCTTTATGGTAGTATATTGTTTGAAATATGTTCTGTGAGATCTAGGCACAATGGGGTGAATAAAAGAATAAGTACCTGTCTAAATTTTATGTACTCTTTAAAATTGGGCAGTTGGGGTACATTTTTAATGCAGGTGCAATGGATTACACAGAAAACAGTAAAAAGAGTTATATATTCCATATACAACTGCAGGTGTTAAAAATATACATATTATTGTTATTTTAAATATTTTCTCTTCATTATGGCGGTAATTATGATATCATATGCTTACAATTTACATTTCTTCCAAAGTGTTAAAAATATGAATGCAATTACATTGTGTGTATGTAATCGATTACAGAACAAGTATTTCATGTTTCATTATTTCCCTAGAGGAAAGCCAGGACAAATGTTATCATTCTATCTTATAAACAGTGCAACTAGTTACCAATGGGTACCCTCTAAACATCTCCAGAATGTTTAATAAAGATTTTTCAGTTTTTTTCTCCCCTTAGGCTTTCAGTAACCACTGGGCTGTTGGTTACGAGGGTCACCACCATTCTGGGGACTGACCACTGTGACTAGCACACTCAAGAAAGGGTCCATGCCTTCTCAACCAAAGGAAGCATTTATACAGCAAATTGTAATGAAAGTCTTCCAAACATTTATGAACATGGAAGGTAGGTGTTACAGTGTGAGCAGGTTCTACAGCCTCACAGGAGCAGACCCATCACAGTTGTCCTTCACCGGCCCGCTACATGCTTCACTCCTGATGTGCTTACTCACTTCCAGGGGCGGCTGTTTTCATGTCTGAGTCTGTTGCTTACCTACTCAAGGAAGATCAGAATGAATTTTCTTCCCCTATTTTAAAATCCACTTCCACATATTTCAGAATTAACTTTTCCTCAGGATAGAAGTTCTCATTTCTCTTAAGGAAAGCACCATCAAACTCAGGGATGTGTTTTATCTCTTGTATAAAACATTGAATGTTCATAGCAGTCAAATTCAGTACATTGAATTTATTTCATCTTGAATAACACTGTATGTTCTAACAACCTGGCCAGATGGAAATGCACCTGATTCTATTTCCCTTCAGTGAGAGGTTAGTGTATGCTGGTGTTCAGTTTCATTCAAGTCTCTTTGCTTTAGTGATATAGTCTTGGATGCATGATAACATGCTTCAGTAGAACCTAAAGTAACTCATCTTCACACTGAGATGTGTTTGAGTTTCATGATCATTATACTTATTCTTTCGGTTATTGATTCATTAAATCAATATTTAGTTAAAAATTTGTCCCTGTGAAAGTGATAATTATTCAACAACAGTAAAAAATTAGGCAAGATCCCTGCCCTCAGTCATCTTACAGTTGTGATGAAATAAACCACAAGCAATTGTCAAAACTTTTACCCTTTTAAAAAGCATTCTGGCTTCTCACTATGGATTAGCTCTTCACTAGCTACCCTCTATATGGACTGTAATCAGAGGCTCCAACAAAAAACTGACGTCACTGGTCCCTTCATCTCTCTTTCTCTTCCTCTCACACTCACCGCCCTTCTCTCTAGAAGAAAGAAAAGGCCTCCTTTTGGAAGTCTCTCCATTTCAATAATGTTTGTAGCATCATGGTTAGTGTCGGTTGCTCTGCCTAATCTAGGGAAATGGAGAAAACAAATGTATGGGCAGGTGTTGTGTCTGTGAAGTTTTCTAAAGAAAGATAGGGAATTTTGTGAACATCAGTCTCAAAACGAATAATAACCATAGATTATACGAAAGTAAAGACAGTTATTCGTTTGGAAATTCATAGACATCTACTTGATGGAAAAAGGGTTTCAAATGCCACAATCTCCCCTCTTATTCAAATGGGATTTGCTTTTGTGCACATTGACCATGAAAGTATCTATTTTGAAACTTAAAATGTTAGAGATTTTCATAGTTTATTGTTGCAAGAAAGAATTAGATACTAGAAAAATATTGATAAACAGAGATTCACAGAGGTTGTAAAATAGCCCCAGCTTGCAATAAAATATAAACAGGTAGGATTCCTTTTAATATTTTGTCATGTAAATCATTAATGATTTCTCATCCAGTTGTATCAAAAGAATATATTTATTTTCTCATTCCAAATTCATAAAATCTTGAGTTGGAAGATGTCTTAGAAGTTTTTTCAATACAACTCCCACTGACCACAGAAATCTCTATTTCCTCTTTATGGACAGGTTTTTGTTTTTATTTCAGTACTTAAAAAATTAAATATTCATATATTGTTGAGCTTGTTAATTTCAATGTTGGGCAGCTGTGATGACCGTCAAGAAATTGTACCATAATACCTGAAAGCCTGCCCATTTAATCTTCTACCTATTGACTTGATCAATGCTATCTCTTTAAATAGTTGAAGACAAATAATGTGCTCTCCACTTCTCCTTCTCATTTCAGGATAAAAACCTCTTTTTGTGGCAAGCGAAGTGCATATTTTTTCAGGAAAGGGGTACAACATGAGCAAACATGCAGAACAAATATCCTATGAATTAAGTTAATGACATAACAGAGAGCATGGAATTCATGAAAAGTAGTAAAACAAAACAGAAAATAATTTGGAAATTAGGAAATCAAGGTCTGATTGTGTATAGTTGCAGGCAAGGGAATATTTCATTTTATTTGGAGGCAGGATATGATATGATTAAAGATCTGCTTCAGGAAGATTGATCAGACATACTAATCATGTGTAACCTGATTTCCAGTTGTATTTGAATTTTTTGTTCTTTCTTGGCTCCATATGGCAGCATTTCTGCATTCCAGCAGCCCTATGTAATTCCCTCTCCGTGAGTGTGGGCTGTACCTAGAAACTTGCTTCTAACAAATAGTATAAGGCAAAAATGCTGAGATGTCACTTCCACGGTTCGGTTACAGAAGTTTGTGACTTCCAGCTTAATAGCAGTCTATTGCCTTTTCAGCTTGCATACTTCGGTGAAGTGAGCTGGCACCTTGGAGAGGCCTGTGTGCAATGAACTGAGAGTGGCTGGTAGCCAACAGCAGTGAGGAGCTGAAGCCTTCAGCGCAACAGCTCACAAAGAATGAAATTTTGCCAACAACCATGTGAGCTTGGAAGTAGATCTTTCCCCAGGTAAGTCTTGAGATGACTATATCCCAAATGACACAAGGACTGCAGCCAGTAAGAGCTCCTCAAAGAAGCAGTTAAGCCATGCTTTGCTTTCTAATCCAAAAAACTTACATAATAAACGTGTGCTGCTTTAGGCTCTAGGATTTGCTGCAAGCTGCTCACTAACTAAAGGGTGCAAGTGTGACATTTTGAAAGTCCACACTCACTCAACAAGCAATGAGGAATCTCTTGATGAATTGAGGGAGTTTAACCTGATGCATCAGGTATGAGAATTACACAGAAAAGAGATATGCAAACATTGTGAACAGATTATAGTGATACCTACAAATACTGATTTCTAAATATTTAGGTTATGGATTTGATTTTTTGGGTGTGGTATATAAATATTCACATTGTTTATTCATGATTAACAGTAAACCACATAACTGTGTCAGCTGGTCTGAAGTATTGTTGAGAGTAAAAGGGAATACTACTATGTCCCTAAAGAAATATTTATAAAATTTGTAAAATATTAGAAGAGAGTTTTGTAGATCTAAAGCATGTGCGAGGCTAACATTTTTTTTTAAACTGGCTGAAAACAGGCCAAATGAAGTTTGTAATTGGAACTTCAAAAAATTAAAGTAGAGGTTGGCCCCTACTTTTTGATGTGTATTTGTTACTATTTTTTTCAAGTGAAAAATTAATGCTAATACTTGAATTTACAAAGCAGATCTTGACCACTGTAGTCAAAAGCATTCAAGTAAAACAAGATAAATAAAATGAAGTACTGCCATATGGAGGGGAGCAGACCATTTATTTTAATATGTGTAATCCAAAAAGTTATTATTTTCTCATTGTGAAGAAATTAATCACTCTTTTTCTGATTTTGTATGTTGTTAAATAAATATTAACTGTGTAATATCATCAAATCTTACTGCGATGACTAGAGAAGCGGAGAGAAGCTCTGTCAGAAGGACTCCTTTATGACACTGGAGACCCAAACAAACCACTAAGAACAGTAAGGCCAAGATCTGAGAAAAGACTGAAATCCTAAGATGAAACCCAATATTCGGGATTGCTTTCTCTCAGGTTTATAGGAATCTGTAGATCTTTCCCCAGGTAACTCTTGCGATGACTCTATCCCAGATGACCCAGATACATTGATCAGAACTTGATAAATTTACAGTGCCAAGGAAGAGAAATTCAGGTCTGTGCTGACTAAATCACGGATATTTTTAAACCCTAATGCTTTGAATTAGAACCTTGAAAATGCTACAATGTAGAAGAAAAGGTAAACTAGAAAAATGAAAGAAAACTCAAAACCTGACTTTTACAGTGATTGAAGCCCAAATTTAAGCCATCAGAACCCAAGTGACTTGATTAAGGTAATTATCAATTGTCAGTGCCCCTGGCTTTTGGTGTAAATCAAATATAAATCTTCAGAAAATTTCACCTCTAGGTAGTACAGAACATTTTAATGCAGACCAAAACAATTTGAAAACCTACATAATTTACAAATTGGTTGATTTGAATGCAGCAGAGAATACCTTAAGACACAAGGTCTAAAAATTGTAAAATTCAGCAAAAGAAATGTTTACAGAGGAGAGCTAAAGATCTGGAGCCATTCCTGAAGGCATTTTCTGGTCCTGGGTTTGAGGACAAAAGGTAAGACACACGAACAAGCTCACACGTGGAGCAACTTCTAGGAGACGGAGTGAAAAGCAGTAATTTTGGGGGTCACATAGGAGTAGATTATTATTAGGTGGTGAGTTCAAGAAGTCAGACACTTGGCTCTTTTCTCCCTTAATATAGTCCCTGACTTCCAAAACCGTACAAAGCTAGGGGTCAAAGAAATAAAAAAATAGAAGCTAAAATGTGTAAAAATCAGAGGAGTATTTTATGTTTTTGAATTGGAAGAACAATTATTGTAAATATGTCCACTTTTTATAAATTAATGTAAAGAGTCAATGAAAACTTAATCAGAATCCTGAAGTGTGTTGTTTAAGGTAAATTAATAAACAGGTTATAAAATATATACAGAAAGGCAAAGTTACAAGTTTTGAAGAAGCACAACATTAGAGAACATATGCTATCACATGTCAAAACTCAAGATCTATTTTAAAGAATTATTTGAAATACACTTTATATACAATAAACTGCATGTATTTACTGCATACATTGATTATTTGGGAATATACATACATCATGAAACATCAAAACAATCCAAGTAATGCACTTATTCATCACCTGTAATATTTCTTTTTATTCCTTCAAGCTGTGTATGTATGTGTGTGTTTAGTGTCCCTAAGATAAAACTTACCCTCTTAACAAATTTTTAAGTGCAAAAAGCAATGTCCATGACACTAGACAGTATGCTATGTAATAGATTTTAGAATTAAATTTATCTTATAATAATTAGAGTGAATATTGGCACAAGAACAAATGTATAGCCAATAAAATAGAATGAAGAATCCAGAAACACACCACATGTGTGCAATCACCTGATTTATGACATCTGGGCAAAAATGACCTTTTCAGTAAATTTTCTGGTGTCAAATATATAAGATATGATTAAAATAGTCAATTTTTAAATTTAAAATATTACAGTAAACAACATGCTGCCATTAATAGCCCTCAAATACTCCCTTTCACTTAGAGCACACTCCTCCCATCCTTCTTGCCACTTTCTGAAGCAGTTCTAGAAATCCTTCCTCTTTTGTGAGTGATCAAATAGCACTGAATGCTGCATGCTGCTGCCCAGTGCCACCTACTAGAAAAGCAGGCTTGTAAAAACATTACAATGTGTCCTCATCCACCTTATTCACTGCATCTGGCGCCGTGTGACTTCGGGCTCTTCTTCAAAGTCAAAATTACCATGAAAGGTAAATGTTTTGAATCCATTCAGGACATCAAGGCAGTCACGGCAATGGAACTAGAGATACTTACAAAAGAGAACTTCCAGAACTGCTTTGGAAAGTGTCAAGAATCATAGGATAAGTGTTTCAAAGTGAGGGAGAGTCTTGTTAAATGGTTTCATAGCAATGTGTCTCTTAGTGGAGGAAATTTTTATCAAGATTAAAACATTTCCCATATTTTTATACATGTATAAGAAAAGTGAAATCCAACCCTTATATTACATTTACATAAAATGAATACCTGGAAAGCTGTAGGTTTAAATATGACAAGTAAAACACTAAAAGTTTTTCTATGGTAATATACGGACATATCATCTTGGCCTTTGGAAAGGAAGAAATTTTCACAGTAGTGACAAGAGCTTGATCTATAAGGATTAGACAGAAATCAGGTTAATATCAAATGACTGTTTATCAGAAGACTCCACTTAAGAATGTTAAGTGAATCTTCCAAAATGGATAATATCATTCTAAGCACATATAACTAAGAAAGTATATATCAAAAATTTATAAAAGACCATGACAAATCAATAAGAAAAAAATTCTCTGTAATACTCTGCAATGAAGTTGAAGGACACTCAACTTTATTCATGAGGGGCTGTCATTTAAACCTACACAGAGGTACCACTACTGTAGGGTTAAAAACAAAATGAAAATGGCAAAATGCAGTGAGGCTGTGGGACAACGGGAAGTATGACATGCTATTTATGGGAATGTAAATTGGTGCAACAATTTCAGAAAAGTTTGTCATTATATTCCAAAATGGAAGATATATATGTTTTTTCATACAGAAATTCTACTTGAAGATTTATGCTAATCAGATATACATGAGCTGAGCTTGGTGGTACGCATCTGTGATCTCAACACCCTAAAAGGCTGAGGCAGGAAAATTACAAATTTGATCCCAGACTTAGCAGTTTAGTAATTCAGCAAGAACTTACCTCAAAATATAAAATATAAGAAAGAGCAAGGGATATAGCTCAATGTGAAGGTCCTGGGTTCAATCCTCAGTATTGCAAAATAAATAAATAAATTAGTAAATAAAAATAAATAAAACATGAACATGAGAGGCAAGAAACACGTATGGAATTGTCACAATCCAACGGTGCTCCCAATTTGACACCAAATTTAATGGAAATGTATGTATGAACATAATGTAAAGCAAAAGCAGCATGCAAAATAATGTAAATCGTATTACTGAATTCATAGAGTGTTCAAAAGCAAAGAAAGCAAAATTTGAATAGAATAGAAATATTGGTTATCTACAGAGAAAGGAAAAGAAAAAGGGGAAATATTAGAGAAGGACATAAGTCCTTTTCCATGATGATGTATTAATTATCTGAAAAAAGAAATATTTATTACACTGGTTTCCAAGGATCAGGACTTTGACACAATTTAGCTCTGTGCCTCTGGCTCAGTGTCTTTCCATGAGACTGAAAATACTGTGTTAGGATGGCAGCCGCCTCAGGTCTACGGGGGATAAAATATCTTATTTCAAGTTCACTGATGTGGTTTTGGCAGACATCACAAACTTACCCCTAAGCTCATTTATAAAGGTCTCTCCTAAAAACGGCCTCATGACATTGCAGCTGGCTTCCTCTAGCCTGACTAATTTAGAGACCATGAGAGAGAAATTTAAAAGGAAAACTACTGTATTTATTACCTAGTCTCAGGAGTAATGTCCCTTTACTCCAGTGTGATATTTGCTAGAAGCAAATTGCTGAAGAATCCATACAGCACGACTAACAAGAGGAATCATTGAACTCCATTTTAGAAGGTGCCTAACAAAATGGCAACGTCCAATGTCTTGACCTTGGGGGACATTGCATTGGTACTTGTTCTATGCCATTTTTTGGGCAGTATTTTTATGTTTTGTGTACTTTTCTATATATCTTTACAAATTAAAATTTTTATTTTGAAGACATTAAAAATTTTAAATTAATAGATATATAGTAATAGACATTTAAAGTTAATGTCCTTATGGAATAGAAACAAAAGACTATCCAATTCCAAAGAACGTCTCCTTATCCACCCACTTATAACTATGGAGTGCTTTAAGAATACTTTTGTGTTTTTAAAGTATCCTACATAAACCAGGTAAATCCATAAATGTTCAGGATAGAATCAATTAAATTGAGCCAATCTTTTACTTGGTAAACAATTGTTCTTGAAACCCTTATTCAATTTTCTTTGTATGGTGTGTAGTTCCTCGTTAGCAAGTGGTACACAAGGAAAATTCTCAAATATTATGTTTTCCACACATGGCATTCTCAATAAGATTATAATAACTTCCTAATGCTGTACCTTAAATTTCTAAATTCTAAAATGAAAATATTTTCTGTCTATGTTTTATAGAAATTGCCTCTATTGATTTGAATGGCAAAAAATATTTTTTGGTGTATGCATAGGAAGAAAGTAAATATTTAAATTAGTGCTATAAATTTAAAATTGCACTTTTAATTAAAATATTAAAAGTGCAATTTTGACACATGACATTAATAGAAAATCAATCCCTAACCTTGTACTAGTCACTCATGACATTAATAGAAAATCAATCCCTAGCCTTGTACTAGTCACTCAATACTAATACAAATAAAAAATAAATTCTCTCATTGATAGCAGAAAAGTATCTTACATTTGAATTTCATGTTTACTTATTTCTTGATAAACCTGACTAATGGCACAGCCGTCACCCTGCCCTTCATGATAGAAAAGAGCTTAGTTTCGAGTATGATGTGAACACTTCTGTCACTTTCCTTCAGGTTGAGAGTTTCAGGGGGACAGGAGAACAGGCTGAGAAGTACCAATGAAAAATACATTTCTTTTCATATAATTGTTCAGTATAAGAAAAAAATAACCATTGAATACTGTTATGGTTTGTGTCTGCATGTCTCCCCAAAGCCTCATGCATTCATGGGGTTGGGCTTCTAGAATTCGTGATTGATTCATGGGCCAATGCTGGGATGATGGGTGTGAGTGCTACAGTCACCTTAGGGTGGGTAGCCTACATACAGTATAAGAGACAGAAAGAGTCTTCTCTTGTTCTCTCTTTTTGCTCTTGTTGTTTTTTCTGTTTTCTTCCACCATGAGCAGTTGCCCTCTGCCATATGCCACTCTGCCTTGGAGCCAGCTGCATGTGGACTGAAACCTCCACAAACTGTGCACTAAATAAACCTTTTCTTGCTTAAATTTGAGTTTTGGGTATTTTGTCTTAGCAATGAGAGAAAAGTAGCTAACATAAATACTAAGTCTGAAGAAAATATATTCAAATAGTGTGTGTCTAATTTGATTTTTAAAAGTATACATTGTGTCATGAAATATTAATTCTCCAACTTTAAGGAGAATTTACAATAATAATGATAATGATGTTATTGAACTATTATTTCTCTCACTGCTAAATACATCTTTCCTTCTGAAATCGATGCAGAAGTGATGATACACCAAGTCATATTGTCAGCTGCTTTCTGAAAAATTCCACCAGTTATTGGCACAAGAAATGACCTGAGAGGCTAGGGCTTGCTCTGTCCTCTTTAGTTTCTGGTCCTGATGAAATGGCCCCCTGTAATGATGCTTTGTTTTGCAGTAGGAGTTGATTGCAGCATCTACTTTCTACATTCTTTCCCAGATCCCTCCGAGGTACCAGGAGCCCTGCTCATGCATCAGAGGTTTGAGTTTCAGCTCTGGGATCCCTCCACCCACATCCTTTCATTCTATTACAAGCCCCATAGCTGATGGCTGCTTCCAGTAGACATTGTCTGGGACTTCAGTGTTTCCTTTTTACTTTTCTAGTTGCTTATGATCACTTACTTCTTTGTATTGACTTCTTTCTGCTGACATACCAGATAACGTTTTTGTTTTCTTCATTAGACTTCTACTGATAAGCAATAATTTATTTTTATGTGAGAATTTAAGGAGAGTTATTTAATGAGGACTTGTATTTTTATTTTAAAAAGCAAAAGAGAAAAAAGGATTGGAATGATACAGAATTTAAAAAAAGGAAATTAACACTAGTTAATATATTGCATATTGTTATCTCAGAAGTAGTTGTTCAGATTATAAGATTTAGGCATGAACAGATAATCAAACAATCAAACAATGAAATTAAAAAATGTATTTTTGATAAACTAACAGAGGTTAGCAGCATAGTTACGTATTTTGTATACATATATACATACCCATATACGTATACATACATATGTATGTATGTATTTATATTTTATACACATTGTGTGTGTATAAATATATGTATACATACCCGTATACGTATATTTATACACACACAATCTTTTCCCTTCTTCCTTTCTCCTTTTCCCCTGTCCCAGTTGTTTTTTCCTTTTGAGCAATTTCTTTCCCTTTTATTACTACAATATCTATTGTACATTTTGGATCTTATTCTTTCAGTTTTTTCTTTTACACTAGGGAGACAATATGATATTTACAAATGTGAGTTTGATTTATTTCACTTATGAGTATGACCTCAAGTTGCCTCCATTTACCTACAAAAACCTCAAGATTACCCTTCTTTATACCTGAGTAATACTCCATTGTATAAAAATACCACATTATTTTTATCCATTTCACAGCTGATGGTCATTTGTGCTGTTTCCAAGATTTAGCTATTACGAATTGTGCTGCTACAAACATGGGTGCATGTATATTGCTATGGCATGAAGTTTTCAGTTTTTCTGGGAAAATACCCAGAAGGTGAATGGGTGGATTGAATGGGACTTCCAGTCCTAGTTTTCTGAGTAATCTCCACACTGATTTCCATAGTGGTTGTATCAGTCTACACTCCCACCAACAGTGGAGCATTCCTTTTTCCCCACTGCTCCACCAACATTTGTTATTGGTTGATTTTTTGATGGCGGCTATTGTTTCTGGAGTGAGATGGAATCTCAATATTATTTTAATTTGAATTTCTTGAATGACCAGTGATGTTGAACATTTCTTCATGTATTTATTTGCCATTTGTATTTCTTCATCTGAAAAGTGCATGCTAATCTCAGATGCCCATTTTTGGATTGGGTTTTTGAATTTGGGGGGGCCTGATTTTTACAGTTCTTTATATGTTCTAGATAAGTTCTTTGTCTGAGGGGCAGCCAGCTAATATTATTTCCCATTCTGTGGGTTTTCTTTTCACTTTGTTGCTGGTTTCTTTTGAAGTGCAAAAACTGTTTAAAAAAGATGAGATCCAAGTTGTTAATTCTTTGAAGCACTTCTTGTGCAGTTTGAGTTTTGTTCATGAACTCTTTGCCTATCCCTATGTCTTCAAGATTTCTACCTACCTTGTCTTCTGGCAGATTTAGTGTTTCTATTTTGATATTTAGATCTTTGATCCATTTTGACTTTAGTTTAGTCCATGGTGATAGATAGATTTTCAGATCTTTACGACAGGATCACAGCCAGTGATCACGAAAAGGATGAACTTTTAAAAATAACAAGGGATCATGAAATAACACACAGTTTTAAGATGAAGCAAAAAAACCAATATAAGATTGATAGAAGTCAATGAAAATGCAGGAGTCAGTGCAAATGGCATAAATAACTGTTTGCAGAAATAATAGCAGAAAACTTTCTAAGCATGGGAAAAGATTCTGATCCCCAGATAAGTGAGGCATATAGAACTCCAAGTAGTCATGACCAAAATAAATCTACACCCAGACATATAATAATCAAGATCCCAGAAATTCAGCATAAAAGCAGAATACTAAAAGCTGTTAGAGAAAAGACACAACTCACATATTAAGGGAAACCCACTAGAATCACAGCCAACTTCTCAACACAAACCCTCAAGTCAAGACAAGCTTGGAGTAAAGTATTTCAAACCCTGAAAGAAAACAACTTTCAACGCAGACTAATGTACCTTGCAAAACTTTCTTTGAAAATTATTGGAGAAATAAGACACGTCTGTGACAAAGAACAGCTGAAGAAATTCATGTCCACCAAACAAACCCTGGAAAGAGTACTGAAAGACATGTTAGATAGAGATAAAAATAATTTGTACTCATACAATTATTACAAAATACATTTTGGGCATGCTTGAGTCTATCATAGTTTTCAGAAGTGTATTTTTTTCTTCACGTTGTTAATTGAAAATAAATCAATTGATTAAAAAAGAAAATTACTGATTAACATTTTAGACTTATGGATGGCTAAATACTACTATTATTCAGCTTCTGCAACTGCTTGAAAAAATCACAAGAGGTAATTTTATTAGGAAAAATATAACTTAGCTAGAACTATTAATATGCATACCTCTAAGAAGTTATATAACATTATGAGCAATTGTAAATAA
>RJWT010006760.1:0-28626 GCA_004365215.1 Cuniculus paca | reverse complement strand
CCCCAAACATCAACCAGCTACCTCAGTTCAACACAGGAACACACATTATGAGCCACATGTAGCTAAACCTGGCATAATACACACCCATTCAACTCCCAGTAACCCTCCTCCTGCCCTCTATGACTCATAAGCTGCTATCCTTCTAAAGCTCACTTTCATAAGCAAATTTCATGTCGTTTTCAGTGTAAAATGCCATATTTAAAGTAGCATTTACGTAGCAACCATTTAATATTTACACATTTGTACAACTGTATTTATTTTTGTCTTTTTGAGACAGGGATTCATTATACAGTTCAGGCTGGCCTTGAGCTCACTTTGTATCCCAGGCTGGTCTTGAACTTGCAGCAATCCTCCTGCCTCAGCCTCCCAAATGCTGGAATTACAGGCGTGTGCCACCATGCCCAACTACACAGCTGATTGTTTTGTTTTGTTTTGTTTTGTTTTGTTTTGTTTTGTTTTGTTTTTGGTACTGGCAGTCAAACTCAGGACCTTGTGCTTACCAGTGTACAATGTCTGTAAGTAGGTTTTTATCTTTTGGGGTTTTTTTTGCCATGTCATTAAGTTTTTCAGTTTATGCCCCTAACTCCATATTCCCCTAAAGCCCTGTGGTTTTGTTCTTGCACAATTTTTCATAGCACAGTAATTTTTAGAAACATACGTGTTGCATTATAGTAAACTGAGTATGGATAATTGGTAATTTAAAAAAGCAAATTACAAGCCGGGCGTGGTTGCTCACGCCTGTAATCCCAGCACTCGGGAGGCTGAGACAGGCGGATCGTTGCAAGTTCAAGACCAGCCTGGGCTACAAAGTGAGCTCAAGGGCAGCCTGAACAGCATAGCAAGACCCTGTCTCAAAAACACAAGGGCTGGGGACCTAGCTCAGCGACCTAAGTGCCTGCCTGGCAAGCACGAGGTTGTGAGTTCAATCCCTGGTGCCGCAAAAAAAAAAAAAAAAAAAAAAAAAAAAAAAAAAAAAAAAAAAAAAAAAAAAAAAAAAAAGGCAAATTACAGACCATTATATATAGTATAAGCCCATTTTTTGTTAAAAAATACTATTTCAGCCAGGCATGGTGGCACATGCCTATAACCTGAGCACTTTGGACGCTGAGGCAAGAGGACTGTCATGAGTTCAAGGCCAGCTTGGAGTACACAGTGAGTTGAAGGTCAGCCTAAACTACATAGTGAAACTTTGCCTCCCCCTCTAAAAAACTTAAACTATATATGCATGTATATCAATATATATTAGCAATGGGGTATAGATCAGTGGGAGAGACTTGCCCAGCATGTCCAAAGCCCTGTGTTTGATTCCCAGTACTGTCAAAAACAGTTTCATTTATACTTTTGGAGGTATGTGTGTATATGTATGCACATAAATGCTTAGAAAAGGTTTGAACGGACAGCTGTCAAATACTTCACAATGTGGTCTATGAAGGTAGGAGAACAAACAACTTCCACTTTATATATATGTTTTGGTTTAATTTAGATAAAATAAATTAGTATTACTTCTCCAATTGAAAAAAATCTTCTTTACAAATACATTTGTTCCAATGTGAAAAATACTGGGGAGAGTGTTCATTACACATATATGATTATGCTATCTCCCAATTTAAAATCCTCAATTTTTTTTTTTTTTTTTGCGGCACCGGGGATTGAACTCACGACCTCGAGTTTGCCAGGCAGGCACTTAGGTCGCTGAGCTAGGTCCCCAGCCCTTGTGTTTTTGAAACAGGGTCTCGCTATGCTGTTCAGGCTGGCCTTGAGCTCACTTTGTAGCCCAGGCTGCTCTCGAACTCACAATGATCCTCCTGTCTCAGCCTCCCAAGTGCTGAGATTACAGGCATGAGCCACCACACCCGTATTAAAATCCTCAATATTATACTTGATATCTAAACTTCTCAATATTTCTGGAAGGATCTGGCCCTTATTATCTCATTGTTTTTCTCCTATTTGTATACTCAACTGAGATTTATTTAGAATTTACTATATGGAGGCACCAGGGACAAAGCAGTGAATAGAGTAAATGTGACCCTACTTTCTCAGAGGCTTCAATCTAGCAAACGAGAGACCTTAAACAGCAATGAAATTACACTAAAATCACCTAACTAGAAATGTGGTATTACAAAGGAGAAATAGCCAGTCCTGGGGATCAGGAAAATCATCCCTGAAAAAAATAAATTTAGGCTGAAATCTGAAAGACAAACAAGAATGAAACTGAGAAAGGCAGAACTGGTGAGAAGGAGGGGACTATGGATAGAGAATACACAACAGCCAGGGGCTAAGAGAAGAGTTTGGACCTTTAAGGAAGAGATCAGTGGAGCACTGGAACACAGGGAAGAGAGGTATACAATTAGAAGTAGCAGTGACCAGATCAGGTGGGGTCCAGTAGATTATATAAAGGATTTTGGACCTGATTCTAAAAGCAAAGAGAAACTAAAAACTTTTAAGAAGAAAGTGACATAATCAGAAATGTGTATTTTGAGGGCCAAGGATTTGGCTCAGTGGCCTAAGCGCCTGCCTGGCAAGCACAAGGTCGTGAGTTCAAGCCCTGATGCCGCAAAAAAAAAAAGAAATGTGTATTTTGAAATTCATTTGGGTTATTTCTAAAATGAAAGGTCTGAAGTAGACAAGGAAGAAATGTAGAAAGAGCATGAGGAACTTGTTTCAAGAGTACATAGATTATTAAAACGGTAGCTTGGACTAGCTAATGGCAATGAGAAAAAGATGAATGAAAAGAAGTGGATGGCTTCAGGTCACTTTGGTTTTTTGGTTTTTTTTTTTTTGCGGCACTGGGGATCGAACTCACAACCTTGCACTTGCCAGGCAGATGCTTAGGCTGCTGAGCTAAATCCCCAGCCCTTCAGGTTATTTTTAAAAGGTAGATTTCATTGGGCATAGTGGTACATGCCTATAGTCCCAGCACTCAGGAGGCTGAGGCAGGAGGACTGCCATGAGTTTGAGGCCAGCCTGGGCTACACAGTGAGTTTAAAGCCTGTCTGAAGTACATGGCAAGACCCTGTCTCAAAACAAAACAAAACCTAAAAGAAAAAATAAATTAAAAAAATAAAAAGATTGATTCAATAGCAGTGACTACTGACTCAATGTGGGAACACAGGAAAGAATGAGGTAATGGATGACTCAAGTCTCTAGCAATAGCACACCTCATATCTTAGTCTCTAGCCATACTAAACTACTTACAGTTTTCTAAGTCTTTATGCTTCTTTTAAGCTCTCTTGCTTTAGTGCAGAAATGCGCTTACATTTCAGTTGCAAAATGCTATCGCACCCCGGCCTTCTTTGAGGATGCCAGATCAGGTGGTCTAATTGTCTGCCCCCACAGCCTCTTCTGCTTCCCTCTCTCATAGCACTTGCCTCACTACATTGTAATCATATACAATCATGCATCGCTTACTTGTGGGCATAAGTTCCAAGAAGTCCATCGGTAGGCAATTTCATTATTATGCAAACATCAGAGTATACTTACTGCAAACACAATATGAACGTAAGTAGGCAATACACGTGGTGGTGCATGCCTGTAATCCCAGCACTCAGGAGGCTGCTGAGGCAGGATTGTTGCAAGTTCAACACCAGACTGGGCTACAAAGTGAGCTCAAGGCCAGCCTGAACTGCATAGTGAGACCCTGTCTCAAAAACACACACACAAGCCGGGCGTGGTGGCTCACGCTTGTAATCCCAGCACTCAGGAGGCTGAGACAGGCAGATCGTTGTGAGTTCGAGACCAGCTTGGGCTACAAAGTGAGCTCAAGGCCAGCCTGAATGGCATAGTGAGACCCTGTCTCAAAAAACAGGGCTGGGGATCTAGCTCAGCGGGCTAAGCGCCTGCCCGGCAAGCGCAAGGTCGTGAGTTCAATCCCCAGTGCCGCAAAAAAAAAAAAAAAAAAAACCACACACACACAAAAAGTAGGCAATACAATCATATAGGGCCACCATACCATTACATATGTGCTCTGTCACTGACTGAAATGCTATATGGCACACAACTTCATTTGCTTGTTTCTATTTTCTCCACATGAGCAAGTGTTTCTTGGGTTAACAACTGTCTTTGATTGTTTTAATCTTTGTACTTTTGAGGCCTATTTCTTAACAATCTATGTGTTTTTGAAACAGAAAAAGAAAGAAAAAAAAAAAAAAACAAGCTAGCTGGGCTTAGTGGCACATGCTTAGAGTTCCAGAACTCTGGGAGGTTGAGGCAGAAGGTCTGTAAATTCGAGTCCAGCTTAGCCAACTTAGCAACACTCTGTCTCAAAAGAAAAAAAATTTTAAGTCATTGGGGAGGTAGCTTAGTATGAAGGCCCTGATTTCAATCCCCAGCACCAGAGGAAAAGAAAAAGAAAAAAAAAAAGAGCTGAGTAGTTTGGGTCTATTGAAAGAAAGAGAAAAATATAGAAGCTGACTAGGGCCTGAGGAAGCATGCAAAAATGGCAATGTAGTTTCATTACTGGATAAAAGAAAGGGCATAAAACTGCAGACTTCTTTCTCCAGTACTAGCAGTCTACAAATACAAACTCTAACTTATAGATGTAAATTTAAAAGACATAAAGGAAAACAGTTCTCCCAGGATGATATATAGGTTAAAAAATATATAAATAGTTTCACAAATAGTTTAGAAAACAAACTGGCATATTTGAGTCAATATATATCTACAATTACTTTGAATTTTTTACTAGGAATATGTTCATATATTATTTGAATAATCAAAACAAGTAATAAAACTAATGGGCTCAATAATAGTTCACATACTGAAAATGCCTTTCCCAGCTTTCTGTGGTTCACACATGTAATTCCATCACTTTGGGAGGCTGAGACAGGAGGGTTGCAAGTTCAAGCCTAGCACGGGCAGCTTAGAAAATTAACAAGATCCTGTCTCAATAAAGCCGGGCATGGGGGTGCATACTTGTAATCCCAGCACTCGGGAAGCTGACACAGGAGGATCACTGTGAGTTTGAGGACAGCCTGGGCTACATAGTGAGTTCAAGGCCAGCCTGAACTGCATGACAAGATGCTGTTTCAAAAAACAAAAAAAAAAAAAAAAAAAGAGAGAGACAGAGCAAATCATGTATATAATAAGCATTTTTTTCTTTACTTTTTTCTGCAGAGCTAGAGATTGAATTCAGGGCCTTGTGCGTATCAGGCAAGTGCTAAAACACTAAGCTACATCCCTAGCCCTAATAAACACGTCTTTAAAAATAAGTAAGTTTGGTGTGGTGTGGCAGCATTCTGGGTTGGTAAGGCAGAAGGATCCCAAGTTTGAGCCCACTCTGGGCAACCTGGCAATTTAGTGAGATCCTGTCTCTAAAATAAAAAATAAAAAAATAAAAAAGGCTTAAGATGTAGCTCAGAGCAAAGGCCTTGGTTAAATCCCCAGTACCACAATACAAACATACATACATACATACACACACACATACTTAAACATACCTAATGGAAGAGAGAGCTCTATGAAAGATTAGTTATATCTTCTATGAGGGATATTCATCAACCTTGAGTCCAGCATTAAAGAAAATCACAAAATACTTTCTTAAATTATTCTTTTGGTGCTTCCATTTTGAAAACAGTTGAAGCATATAGCTAACCCAAAAAGACAGTTTATCTCTCAAGTAAATGGGCTTCCAGATCGAGGGGTAATAGTCAAACTAGCAAAGGGCAGCAATGAGGGATTCTATCAGAGCAACGACCTGGTACATCTTGAGATACGTTATAACACACATAAACAGGCACTGCTATGTACACCATGGCAGGTAGTCCTGGTAGTTTCATTTACCATAATTACTACTTTCCAGCCTCCATCTTTAAAGAGAAAAATAAAAAACAAAAAAGCCTGCCCTTTTCTTCCCCCTATAATACCTAAGTTTACCTGTGTCCTCAGGTATATATCTCAGGTTTATACTTTCCTCAGGCTTAAAAAAGGGATCTCTTGCCTTCTATCAAGCTAATGCCTTTCCTTGTCTGGATACTGTTTTTCCAGATGCTTACACTTTCCACTTTATCACTGTACGTTTTTATATCAATCAAATTAATCAGCTCTCATGGTTTCATTACCATCTACAAGAAAGTACCTACAAAAATCATCATCTCTGGCCTGAAGTACTCTTCTTAGCCTCAGACGCTTGTTAGCCTCTGACTTACACCTGCTTCAGTGTCACACAAGAATGATCAATTCAATAGGTCTAAAATTGAACTCATCAAAAAAAAAAAAAAAACAAAATCTAAAGTTAAGCTTGTCATCTTTCTCCTAAAACCAGTTCTACCTTTATTCCCTATTTCAGGAAACAGAACATCATTTACCGAGTTCCCAAGTCAGAAACATTTGTGTCTTTCTTGATTCCCCCTTGTCCCTGAGCTATTCATATACAATCAAGTCCTTTGGGTTATACTTTATCAATATACCTTATAAACTGTTTACTTCTCCCTACCTCTAAAGCCATTTCTTGGTTCAAGTTCTTTTTACATCTCACTTGGATTATATACAAGGCACAATGAATCACAAACTACAAATTTCCAACTCCTGTGTGCTCTCTCTCTAGCCTCAGGTCTTTGTACATGCTATTTCCTTTACTTGAGATCTTTACCATGCTTCTTTCCCTTCTCTTCTAGGTAACTCTTACTCTTTATAATTCAACTGACCAATAGCTGATTTGGTCCCATGGCCATGTGCTCCCTTAAAATTGGCTATGTTCCCCAAAACAAACTACACTGTATTCTAACTGCCTATTCGCCTTCTGTGTCTTCCACTAGAATTCCTGCCTTGAGAGCAAGAAGAGATCTAGATACAGTGTTCAATAATTATTTGAGCAAATGAAGAGGAGAAGAAACCTTTCATATAAGCCTCTGATCTAGTTATTTTACTTGGCTTCAAGGAAAAACTCCCAGCTCTAAAGAGGTATCTTATAAAATGCTGTTACAAACCAGACTAACCAACTCTTCCATGATATTTTAGTCTACTCCTAAACAACATCTAAGATCAGGGCTGTGGACACAGCTCAGTGGCACAGCGTCTGCCAAGGCAAATACAAGGTCATGAATTTGATTCCTGGTACCAAAAAAAGTGTAAGGTCCAAAAACACACAAATAAATAAATAGGTATACAGATAGTTAACCAAGAGGGAAAAGTTAAGTACATACTCCTGGAAAATCCTAATGTATTATACTGGTGATGTGTGCCGGGGATTTAGCTCAGCAGCATAAGCACCTGCCTGGCAAGCGTGAGGTCACGAGTTCAATCTCCGGTACCAAAAAAAAAAAAAAAAAGGCTTTTCATACTGTGATGCACAACTGAAAGCACCAAAAAAATTCTCATCTATTTACTAAATTCTAAAGTGCCACATAGTGGTGACAGAGGGAAGTGTACAATAAAAATAAAAAACTATGGGTGAGAAAGTGGACATTATAGCGCCTCAAGTGGTTGAGTAGAAAGCATCTATAGAATGCCTCACAACTGCATACTACCCAAGCTTACAGGTGGAGTTCAGTTCACTGCTTCATTCTCAGAAACTTACGTCGCTGGGGCTCAGGGTGCCCAGCCCATTGTCCTGCTCAGAATTCTTCCCAGACTCAGTTCCCGGGGAAGATTGGGGATGGGATGGATGGATCCAGATCTCCAAACGAGTAGTGTCATCTCCAACATGCCGGAAGGTAGACTTCTTTCCTTTATGCCACTGGTCAGGGTTTAGTTCAAACTCCTCATGTTGTTTCTTTTCCATCTGTTCTGCCTGTATACCATACAGACACACAAACTCAGAATCTCCTAGGATTCAGCTAACAAGTCAAAGGCCCTCACACCTATGTTTTTTAACTAAAGTCTATTAATAAAAAAAAAAAAACCTGAAGATTTTGCTATAGTAACAAAGTAGCAAAGAATCATCCACTTTGCCTGACAGAAGTTATTAATTCTGTGATCTAGATGCTGTGGAACATGTACCCATAAGGACCACTGAAAGCTCTACTGAAGATCAGTTTTTTTCTGTACAAGGGCTGCACCAGCACAGCTGGATGGGATCACATGAAGGTATTAGTCATTCCCCTGAGGACATTAGTCATTCCTGTGAAGACACAGATGCGCAAAGGGAAAAGTATTCTAGGAAGGAATAATTCTGCCTGCTCCCCACTCACCTTTCGTTTGGTCTCTTCAAACAAGCTCATTAGACTCTCCTTGGCAGTCAGGATAGGGTTGCTGGCAGCTAAACTGCGCATATAGTAATATACAGCATCAAGCTTCCTCCTCTGCAAAGAGTTCAGAGACACTTAGTCAACCAATTTTCCAGACACCAGCATGACTGACACAGCTGGCCCAGGAAACCCCAGTCTCTCTCCCAGGCTGTCTCCTAAGCTGTAAGAAATTCCAGTAAGAAAATCAGAATGCACTCTATGGAACATGCCATGGCAATGACATAGCTGCAATTCTGCTGCCTTAGTTTCCCAGAGTGCTAAGAGTACAAAGGTGTACCAGCACACCCGGCACTAATTGTACATTTAAAAATGAAGTTGGTATGAGCCAAAATAAACCTGTCTCCCTTAAACAAAAAATAAATAAAATAAAATGAAGTGGTATGATAGTGCATCCCTGTAATTCCAGCTCTTAGACAGCTGAGTCAGGAGGATCACTGAATTTAAGGCCAGCCTGATCTACACAGCAAGACACTATCTCAAAAAAATAAAAAGAAAAGCGGAGGGCACAAGGGCTGGGAATACAACTTAGTGGTAGAGTGTTTATCCAACATATGCAAAGCCTTGAGTTCAATTCCCAACATTGTTAAAAAAAAAGGGGGGGGGCTAAAGCTGGACATGGTGGGAGGCTAAGGCAGGAGGATTGATGTGAGTTCAAGGCCAGGCTGAACTTCATAGCAACATCCTTTCTCAAAAGGGGGAGGGCATAAAATGGGTACTATGATAAACAGTTTGTTACTATTTTTTCAGCAGGGCATGACAGTGCACACCTGTAATCCTACCACTTTAGGAGGCTAAGGCAGGATGATCCAATTCAAGCTCAGCCTACACAACTCAGTGACACCATATCTCAAAATAAAAAATAAGGGGGATTAAAAAAAAAAGGCTTAGATAATGAGATGGTCAATCCCCGATAGTACAAAAAAAAATTCTTTTTTTGAGATAGGATCTCACTATATAGTTGAGGTTGGCCTTGAACTCACGGTAGTCCTCTTGCCACAGCCTCCTGAGTGTTGGGATTACAGGTTTGTGCCATGCGTGGCTTTAAAATTTAATTGTTTCCAATAAGCAACATACTGCAACAGAAATTTTTCCACAAGGAAAGTACATGATGAGATATACATCATTAGTCAATAGGGAAATGCAAAATGAAACCACAACATAGTATAACTTTATATGCACTAGATTTGTGGATATGTAAAGTTTAGATAAAAAGGCAAAAGATCCAGAACACCGAGCACAATACTGAAGAACAAAGGTGAAGAATGGTAGTACCTGACTTCAAGACATACTCTGAATGTTATGGTTTTTATATAGATGGCCCCCCACAAGCCTCATGTAGTCATGAAAGCGGCTAAATCTAGTGTCTGTGATTGACTCATTGTGTAGCGCTGAGATTGGTGGTGTGAGTTCTGCACCCGCCCAGGGGTGGAGCCGACATAACAATATAAGGTCGGAATGGGGGCGTTTTTCCCTCTTTGGCAAGGTTTGCTCTTGCCACTTGCAGCCGCCATGAATGGCTGCCTCTCAGCCATGCCACCCTGCCTTGGAACCAGCTGAGTATGGATTGAAACCCCCAGAACTGTAAGCTAAATAAACCTCTCCTTCCTTTACTTTGGGCATCAGGTATTTTGTCTCAACGAGAGAAAAGTAACGAAGACACTGAAGCTACAGTAACCAAAGACAGGGTAGTGCTGCCAGAGAATATACAAACAGATCAACAGAACAGAATGCAGAACCCAGAAATAATACAGTCAGGAAGTATGATCAACTGATCTTTCACAAAGGAACATGGCAATTCAGTGAAGAAAGGCCAGTCACTTTTAGAACTGGTGCTGAAACAACTAGACATCCACATGTAAAATAATAAATCTACCCAAAGACTTTATACCTTTCACAAAATTAAGTTAAAGCCAAGGAATAATTTTCTTTCTGGTTGGCTATAAAAGGTTGAGTAGAATAAGAGTATTTTTTTTCTTGCATTTAGTCAGTAGTCTAGGAGAGTAAGAGTTGGCCAGCAAAGGAACATAACTTTATAATCAAGCAGGGAGAAACTATGATTCCCAAACCCTGGGAAACAAAGTTACCATCAACACCTTACAAATGAAAAAACAGAAGTTCAGTCAGACTAAGAAACATGCCTAGGGTCTGACAGCTGGTATCTAATTCAACTAGGAGTTGAACTCAAGGCTTTCCAAAGCTTAAAATGTTAAATCTCAATTAGTGAAAACCACCGAACTGCCAGTTCATAGAGAAATACAGTGAACTTGAAAATCACTCATAAAAGTCTTCCAAGTCCAATGGTAACACGAAAAAAAAAAGATGCATATATATTTTATATATCTTTTTTATATAAAAGATATATATATATATTTTCATATATCCATTACGCATCTACCAGAATAGCAAAACTCCAGGCTAAGTATTTAACTCAGTGGTAGTGTGCCTAGTACACACAAGGCCCAGAGTTCAGTTCCTACCACAAAAACAAAAAAAGGCAAAAATCCAAAGCATTCCTTACCCCAAATGCTCATGAGATTTTTCACTCTCATTTACTGTTTGTAGGAATGAAAAATGGTACAGCCACTTGGGAAGAATCTTCAGCAGTCTCTTATAAAGTTAAAGATACTAGCTGGGGATTTAGCTCAGCAGCCTAAGTGCCTGCCTGGCAAGCGTGAGGTTGTGAGTTCGATTCCTGGTGCCACAAAAACACACACACACATACACACACACACACACACACAAAGTTAAAGATACTCTTACCACAGGAGCTAGCAATTGCATGATTTTTTTTTTTTTTTGGGCAGCACTGGGGATTGAACTCATGACCTCGCACTTGCCAGGCAGGTGCTTAGGCTGCTGAGCTAAATCCCCAGTCCTTGTCTTTTTGAGACAGGGTCTCACTATGTAGCCCAGGCTGGTCTCAAACTCACAATGATCCTCCTGTCTCAGCCTCCTGAGTGCTGGGATTATAGGCATGAGCCACCATGCCAGGCTGCAACTGCATGATTTTGAAACTTACTTCCACACAAAAACCTGCACAGAGATGTTTAGAGCAGCTTTATTAATAACTGCAGAAACCTGAAAGTATCCAAAATGTCCTTCAACAGTAAACAAACTGTGACACATCCATATAATAGAATATTATACAGCAATAAAAAGAAATGAACTATCAAGTCACAAAAAGAACCTTAAATGTATACTAACTAAAAGAATCCAATCTGAAAAGGCTACATACTATGTAATTCCAACTATGTAACACAGAAGAGGCAATACTCTAAGAGACAACAGAAAGATTAGTAGCTGCCAGGGATTCAGAGAAAGGATGAATAGGTAGAAAGAGGCTATTTTTAGGGTAGTAAAATTATTCTGTATGGTAGTATAATGATGGATATATGTCACTATACATACATCAAAATTGTTATGGTTTGTGTCCAGATGTCCCCTCAAAGGCTCATGTGGTCATGAGAGAGGCTTTTCAGAGGTGGCTAGATCTAGAGTGTGTGATGCTGCGATCTAAGATGTGTGACTACTCAATTAGTCCACTGACTGGTTTGGTATAGTTCTGGTTGAGCATAATGGGAAAGCCCACCATGAGTACGGGTGCTGCCTGCCCTAAGAGCATGTAGCCTGGATAGACTACAAGGGACAGAAAAAGGACTGTTGTTGTCACTTACTACTTCACTACTTTGCTCCTTGTTGTTCTGCTGCTTTCTGTCTGCCATGAACTGTTTCTTCTCTGCCATACCACCCTGCCTTGGAACCAGCCAACTATGAACTGAAACCTCTATAAACTGTGAGCCACAGTAAACCCTTCCTCGTTTAACTTTGGGTATCAGATATTTTGTCTTGGCAATCATAGAAGTAACTAATACAAAAACCTATACAATGTATAATGCATCAATATTGGATCATCAATTTTAACAAATATACCCCAATTCAAGATTTTTTGTTTTACTTTTAGTTCTTTGAGACAAGGTCTTGCTGTATAGTTCAGGCTGGTCTTGAACTCATTATGTAGCCTAGTGTGGCCTTGAACTGGTGACAATTTTCCTGCCTTAGCTTCCAAAGTGCACCAACACACCAGTGGCAAGATGTTAATAGCAGAAACTGTGGGGATGGAAGAAGTTGAAGTATAGTGGAAATTTATGCTCCATTTTTTTCTTTTTTTTTATGCTCAATTTTTCTGTAAACCTAAAACTATATCCCAAAATCAATTCTATTAATTTAAAAAGTCCCCAAATGGATGAAAGAACTAGTCTCCCAATAAGATACTACTTTACACCTACTGGGTTGGTCATAAAAAACAAAATAATAAAATAAAGGGAAATAACAAATGTTGGCAAGAACATAGAAAAGGAAGATGTGGTGGTACATGCCCGTAATCCTAGTTACTTGGGGAGCTAATTCAGGAGGCTCTCAAATTTGAGGTTAGTCTGGGCAACTTCATAAGACCCTATCTCAATATAAAAAATAAAAAAGGATGGGGATATAGCTCAGTAGTAGGGTACCCCTGGATATGATCACCAGTACCAAAAGAAAAAAAAAAGTAGAAAATTGAAATCCTTATACATTGCAGGTAAAAATGTAAAACAGCAGTCACTAGAGAAAACAGTTCAGAAAACTGTTAAAAATAAAAAGTTAAACATAGAATTACTATGTGACCCAGTAATGCTACTCCAACGAAAATAAAAGCAGGTACTCAAAATACTTGTGCATCTCCATAGCATTACTCACCATAGCTAAAAGGTAGAAATAACTCAAATGCTCATCAATAATGAACAAACAAAATGTACTAGGTATATAGCCACATGATAAAATATTATTCAGTCATAAAAATGAAGTAAACAGGATGCAGTAGGGCAGACAATCAATCCCAGCTACTTGAGAGGCTGAGGCAGGACAATCACAAGCTCAAGGTCAGTCTGTGCAATTTAACAAGACTCTGTCTCAAAACTAAAAGGGCTGGGATATAGCCCAGTGAGAGAGAAGTCTTTTAGCATATGCAAGGATCTGGGTTCAACCTTCAGTAACAACAGACCTACTGATCCATGCCAGCTACAGTTTGGAAGAACCCTGAAAAATTTAAGCTAAATGAAAGCAGACCCAGAAGGTTACAGGTTACATGATTCCATTTATATGAAACATCCGGAATCAGTATATGCACACAGAGAGAACTCAGCCAATGGGTTGCCCTGGGTACGTGGAGAAATGGGGAGTTACAAGGGTCTCTTTCCCTCGAATGATGAAAATGTCTTAGAACTAGGTAGAGATGCCGGGTGTGGCCGGTGGTACATGCCTGTTACCCCAGCACTGGGGAGGCTAAGGTAGGAGGACTGCTGTGAGGTAGAGGCCAGCCTGAACAGTATAACAAGACCCTATCTCCAAAAAAAAAATAAAAAATAAAAAAATTGGCTAGAGGTGATGGTCAATTATACTTTCCTAATTAACAAGAAAGCTTACATTTCATTTAAAAATTACAAGAAAAAGTAGGAGGAAAAAAGCAAGAAAAAGAAAAACAATAAGGAGAAGATGGCTAAGGAGAAAGAGAGAAAAGTAATGTTACAAAGAAGTAGAAAAAAATCACTAATATCCACCACAAAGAAAATAGGACAGAGGTGAAAAAAAAGAGACCCAACAGATTCTGAAGAAAGTACTTCATTAAGTCACACTACTTAATCAACTATACTATTTAAATCCATAATTAGGAATCCCTTTAAATCTTTTATGGAACAAGGAGAAATATACATATGAAACTCAAATACTACTTATTTGGGCAATAATTTTATGGCATTAAGAATCTTTTTTCCTTCCTAATGAGCATGTTAGCTGCTTCCTATACAGAATCTGCAGTACCTAACAAATGGTCCTCATCTTCTCCGCTTTAATGGAGCTTCCTGCCTGAAGCCCTCTCAGCTCCCAAGGCCTATTTCTCTCTGTTAGAGACACATTTAGAGCAAGTTGGTAAGATCCAGAGAAGTGGTTCTGCTAAGGTGACACCTCAGATAAAGAGTAGTAAGATCTGAGGAAAAGAAGCAAGCTATTGAGAGCTATGTGAGAACTTAAAGGACAAGAGGTAAATGGAGCTGTATCTTCCTTCTAATAGCCTAGATCAACAGGACAGGGGAGAGAAAGGAAGCAAGACAAGATTCACAGCAGATGCTTTGGTCGGAAACAAAGTGGTATTTGGTTGGAATACAAGCATTCCCTCAGAAACTTAAATGCAATGATAACTAAATGGATGAAGCAGAATCAACGAAGTGAGGGATTCCTGGCAACTTACCCCTCTGAAAATAAAAGGAACACACTTGAGTTTGAGGATGGGAGGCAGAGGGTATGGGTATTCTTTGGGATACAGTGAGCAGATGAAATCAAAATCTAAGAGCTGCTACTATCAAAACCCATAGTTTTAAGCAATTACCTGAAAAATACTTCCCCTGTCCACAGGACTTCTTACCGTATATACTGCCAGCAAAGCCAACTGGTTGTAGGGGCGCCCATTCTTGGGAGCAATGTGCTGGGCCTTCAAGTACCAACTAGAATAGAAAAACAGTAAGAAAATCTACCTTCACATCAACTCTTTCCCAATTCATCCTGACAGCCTTACTATTTAAGACATAAACTGAGGTTTAGGTGGAGGTGACCCTGGAGCGGTAAAGTATGAGTAAAGGAATCAACAGGGAATCTTGAAGGACATGTACATGGGACACAGCTCAAGTAGCCCCTTGCATAATACAGTTCAGCTTAATGGGAAGAGAAATAATAAAGAGATGTAAAAGTACCTGCGTGCTTTCCCATAGTTTGCTGTGTCATTGGCTTGCTCTCGATACCGGGCGATATCTCCTTGGCAAATCATACATCGCTGGGCACTGATCAAGGCATATTTTACCTTTCAAAAAAAATCAGTTAACAGAGTACCCAAGAAACCTTAACTTCAACAAAGGACAGAGATGAGGTCAAAATGACAGAGCAGTATCAATAAGGCACTAATAGTCCTCAACAAGTATAAAGTTTTGACCTAACCCTAGCTACCAAAAATAGCCAATAGCATTAGGGAAATGTACTGAGAGAAAACAGTGGCAAAAAAGAGAGGGGTGATTCTTACTTCAAGTCCCAAACAAACAGAACAACATATTCTAAAACCTGACTCTTTATTAGTGTGTGATCTCAAGGAAGTCTTGAGGTACCTGGAGCTCAGTTTCTTTGTCTAAGTATAAAAATACATGTTGGATGGAGGAAATACGAAAATACTACTAGCCAGGTGTGACATACATCTTAATTTAAGCACTCTGGGATTGAAAGTTCAAGCCCAGCCCTGGGCAACTTAGCAAGACTCTGTCCCAAAATAATAAATTTTTTAAAGAACCAAGGAAATAGCTCAGTACAAAGACCCTGGGTTCAATTCTAACACTGCAAAACATTTTAGAAACTATAAAGTGATATACAAAAATTCAAATAGTGTTTTTTCCTTGTTGTCATTACAGTCTTTCTTCACACTCTTAGTATCTTACATTTCTTTTGTCTAAAACAATTACCCTTTACCAATCACCTATAACGTAACAGGTATTATGTAATACTGTAACTCTTTTCTCATGGATAGCTTTGGCATCTATCACTCAGTGAGAAAACAAGAATAGACCCAACAATTCCAATACATACTCAAAAAAAGACTCCCTAAACACACTACTTCAAAACATCTAATCCATTCCACCCCACATACATACACACACAAATTAACATCTTTATGGCTTGTATCTAGATGGTCCCCAAAGTCTCATGCACTCATAAGTGGGGCTTTTAGGAGTAACGGGACCACAGGTGTGTGACACTCAATCAGTCCACTGATAGGTTTAGCATAGTTCTAGGTCTGAATGATAAGACTTACTAAAAATGGAAGACCCACCCTGGGTGTGGATGGCACCAATCAATAGGCTTATACCATAGATGGAATAAAAATGGGAAAGAAGGAAGCCTTGCCGCCTCTGTCTGCCCTGCCACACCATGTACTATTTCTTCTCTGCCATGCCCCTCTGCCCCACTGGTAGCTTTGTAGCCAGCCAATTACAGATTGAAACCTCTACAACTATGAGCTAAAATAAACCTTTCTTTCATTAACTTGTGTAGAACATTCTGTCTCGGCAACAAGAAAGTAACTAAGACAACATCTCACCAAATAAAGAACAAAACTTCATTGAAAAGTAGATACTTATCCCTCACGAAAGCTCACTTACTAGCTAAATAACTAGGTACCATACAATAACCTCAACATACAACTCAAATTTTTGCCCCAGGGAAGTTATATATAACCCTCATGGTCCTGACTATTCCACTTTCTATGACAAACATCAAAGAACCTTGGGAATTTCAATGACAAAGAAAAAAAATGTTATGTCATCATACTACAGCCACTTTACCACCTTACTGAAGGGAAATCTACCAACAGATTCTTTCAAAGACTCTCCATCATTCTCAGGATGGAGGCCTGCCTCTACCCTCTGTGCCTCAGTTAGATCAGTTCCCCTAACACCCATCTTTCTCACTTCAGGATCTTAAATTAAGACTGTTCCCTCCCCCAGAAGCCTTCTTTTCCTCCATCTTCCCATATACCTTCACCTGACTACTGTCTCAAGCCTACAACCTCAGCTCAGCTGTGATTTCCTTAGTATGCCACGATCCTTTAAAAAGTGTGTCATAAATCCTTCAGAACACACTATTCAAAACTGACTGATCAGTATGTGTTCATCCAACAACTGCACTTATCCCCAAACAAATTCTAAACTTCAAGAACTGCCTCTGCCTAGAAGAGCACCTGGCATGTAAGAGGGGTTCAATAAATACTAGCTGCAGTTAAGAGTGCATGTACATAACAATTCATTAGAAGAAGCAAGAGAGGGTTATGGGTGCTCTGTGGTACAGCACTTGCCTAGTATGCTTAAAACAAAACCTAACGAGCAAGAAGAAGTCTTTGTTCTATCAACCATATTCCATTCTTTAATAAACCTTTAAATGTTCCTCAAGTCTTTCGCGTCATTAAAAACAAAAACAAGGAATGAGGGAAGAGTTCAAAGGCAGAGAGCTTGCCTAGCATGTACAAGGCCCTCATTTTGATTCCCAGCTCCAAATAAATAATAAACACCTCAACAAAAACAAAAACTTCTCTTGAACTAAATTCTCTTTTAGCAATATTCCCTTCTTGCTTTCACAGTCAAGAGTCTTAAAAGTCTTGTTTATATTAGGCTCCCATTATCTCTATTGCCTCACCTCTCTTCCCTACAATCTGGCTTCTATGCTCTCCTGCTAAAATAATACTTGAGAAGTTATTTTACAATGGACACTTCTTAGCAATCTTAACATTTGAAAACTCTGTAGTACTTGCTAATTTTATCAATGCTCCCCACCTAGTTTCTATTAGACACCTCATCTATGTATATCCAAACCTGAACTGGCCTCTTCCTTTGCAGTCCCTTGTTAGGCCACAAACTGGGGGAGGATCTAGACCAATGGTGGTGAACCTATGGCACACACGCCTCACTGGCCTGTTCATATCACTGAAGGCTCTAAAAGGTTGGGCATCACTGATCTACTCTTCATGCCTCCAATCTTAGCCTCCACACCAAACAGCCACCATTTGGTTCTATGAGGGATGATCAAAAAATACAATGAATGATTAAAACAATTTATTATAGTAAAAGACTGCCAAGATCGATGGGATAAGTATGTTCTTAGTAAAGAGTATTTTCTTAAGAGTTTTTAAGGCAACCTGTGTTTTACGGTAATAAATGTTTTTATTTAAATATTGGTTGCATTTTTTGATCATCTCTCACTGAACAAATGTTTTTAGTAATTTATGCCAAATAAAAACCTTACACCGCAATGCTTTTCATTCACCTTATTCACAGGATCTAGCACAGTATAACTTCTGGCTATTCCTTGAATTCAAGATAATCGTCAAAGGTAAATAT
This sequence comes from Cuniculus paca, assembly GCA_004365215.1. Lineage (NCBI taxonomy): Eukaryota > Metazoa > Chordata > Mammalia > Rodentia > Cuniculidae > Cuniculus > Cuniculus paca. The sequence continues at coordinate 10,484 of RJWT010006760.1, read as the reverse complement.
TTTTATCCATGTAGAACATCAAGGCAACTACAGAACAATTAAAGACACTAGAAAAAAGAGGACTTCCAGCTGCCTAGGCTACAAAGTAAGATCAAGGCCAGCCTGAACTGCATAATGAAACCCTGTCTCAAAAAGACCAAAAAAAAAGGGGGAGGGGGGTGGTTTCCAGTACTGCTTCAGAGAGTGGCAAGAACAAGCTAGATGTGGTAGTACACACCTGTAATACTAGCACTCAGAAGGCTAAAGCAAGAGTATCACCACAAATTCAAGGCCAACTTGCATTAATCTCATGATGTCTCAATAAATTTTGTATTGAAATATTTACACAAATTTTTCTTTTCCTGAAGTATGTACACATTGTTTTGGCAGACTCTATGTGCATAATACTTATGATGCTACAATAGCTGGTTTCACCTGTCTGTTCCCCTAGTGGACTATCTTTCACTCATGTATCCTCAACACCGTCAAGCACATAACTGCACTAATAAATACTTACTAAATGGATAAATATATTTAAGATAACGAAAGAAGCTGAGTTGGGCATGGCAGTATTTACAATGCCTGTAATCCTAGTTACTCAGGAGGCTGAGGCAGGAGTTATCACAAATTCAAGGCCAATCTTGGCAACTTAGTGAGACTCTGTCCCCAAAAAAAGGTAGAAGAGGCTTGAGATGTAGCTCAGAGTTAGAATACTTGCCCAGAATGTACAAAGCCCTGGGTTCAATCCTCAAAACCACTGAAACGAAAAGAAAGCAAGCTGGCTTACTGTCTTGCGTAAGGGCTTGCTACGAATGGCAAGACCGTCCATGTAGTCCTCCAGTTTGAACTTGTAAGTAACCTGCAGCTTCTGAAGCAAACTATCAAAGAAGTCACTACCCTACAAAGGAAAAAAAAAAAAGTAAAATCTAGTGGAATCAACCTATTCTTCATCCAACCTACCCACCAGAACTTGGGGCAAATGACCATTTCACATTTTCAGATATCCTATGTAAAGGGAGGCACATATGGCATTTAGGGATCAACAGTTGAGCACACAACAAATTCACAGTATAAGCCTCTCCATAGTTTTAAAGATACGAGCATACACATACATATTCTCTTCCCCACACCCCGACCAAAGAATTCAGAAAGCTTTCAAGCTCAAAACTAATTCCAATTGTAAGTTACAGTCCTAAGGAAGTAACACAGTAGATCAGGCCTAAATTCAAAAAGACTATATTTTGTCAATGTTATGTTCTAAAACCTAGTATCTTCAGTGACAGAAACTCATTACAACCAGAGGATGCTAAAGTCTTTATCCTGAGGACTCAAAAATAATGGCTTACCTCATCCAAGAGCTCCAAAAGTCTGTTCCGAATCTGCTCTGGGTTGTCAACATTTGGATCCTTGAGAAGCTGCCTGAACTTCTCAATCACCTGATAGAAAGCATTCTTCCACAGGATCTGATCCACATTCTGATTATCAGAGAACTCAATATCTAATAGAACACAACGTTCATACAACTGCAGCAGTTCAGCTCTGGAATAAAACAGAGGCAATTTCTAGCTCCATATAGGCCATGGGAAATCCCAAGATCTGGGTTTCCTGCAAATTAACCACCTTTCTTGGAAAGAAATCCAAAATATGACCAAGTACCGTATCCAAGTACATATCAAGCTAGTTTCCATCCTACACAGCAAAATGTCATTACAAAGATAGCTAAGTCTAAAAAATAGTGTTTCCCCATATGTCCTCACCTAAACTCAACAGCTGAAATAAAATTTCACTGCAAGTTATACCTTGTTCATTTCTTGGCATTCTAGAAAGTCTTTCCTTTTCAGAATCTCACACTGCCTTAAAAAAATTTTTTTTCTTAAGAAAAAGTAGGATGCACACTCATTTCTAAGACTACAACAAAGCTTCTATTCTTTACCCAACAAACCCTTTTCTACAAAAATCAACGGGGCAGCTTAGTAATGTGGCTTGGTGGTAAGTGGTTGACCAACATATACAAGGCCCTAGTTTTGATTGCTAGCTTCCTGGTTAGAAGAGGGGATCAGTGTAAAAAGAGAAATAATACTGTGGCTCACCTAAAAAGTTCCTACTTTCCTCAATCATGGGAGCCTATACACTTCTACCTCATCCCCATTTCCCTCTACCCAGGATAGAACGCACCATACCTGAGTTGAGTCATCTTCTCCATGCCCTCAGTACTGATGCGATCCCTGGAAAGTAGGTTGCTGAGCTGTAGTTCCTGGTTGTCAGCCACCCGGAGAAGCCTGTGTAACTCCTGTTGCTGCATGTTCCTCATATGCTGCTCTATCTCCTCAGGACTCATGGTGCTGGCAGGGAGTGAGCTACATACATATTGTCCTGGTGGAGTTGGGTAGCCTGGGTAGTAAGGCCCTGGGAACACACCATTCGTAGGGCCCACTGGGTACTGTAGGGGGTTATAGCCTGTATAGGGATACTGGGAGGCAGGGCCAGGTGTCCGAGGGTAGTAATAGGGGTTGTCAGAATTTTGAAATTTATAGTAACATGCTTGCGCCTGACGTGAGTCATTCCAAGACGTAGGGCTGACTTCATCATCAGTGTCCAAGAAATGTAACTGGGGTGTCTGGCTCTTTAGAGCAGGTTTCTGATCAGGATTATTTGGGTCCCACAGTCGGCGGGTAGTGCCTCCACGGCCCCAACTCCGAGATCCCTTACTACCACATCCAAATAAAAGCCGAGGTCCCAAAGGTGTAGATTCTGGAGAACCTGCTGAATTGACAGACAGAGTAGTACGGGCAGGCAGAATCAGAATCCCACGACCCCGACCTCGAAGTTCTTGTTTTGGGTTTTTGGACTCCAGATTCTCAGAGCCTCTACCCTCACTGTTCAGGCCTTTGTCGGGCTTTATCCTATCCACATCTTCCCTGGCTGACCTCACCATGGGGGAGTCTTTGTTCATGGTTTCTGCATCAAAAGTGACACGAAGAGTACCTCTATTTTCTTTACCATTGCTTTTCTGTTCGCCCTCCCCATGGCCAGACCAGTTTCCTTCTGAATGTTTCCTCTTTTCTAGGCTCCTCCTGGGCCCCAATTCATCAGGCTCAATTCTGTCATCATCCAGGGAATCAGTTGAGGATAAAGATACTTGCTTCTTCAGTCGTGGCCTCTCCTTGGTCCGCTCCTGCCTGCGGCGGCGGCATCCATTATCAGTCAAGCCAGCCCCCTCAGCACTATTGTTACTACCAGCTGAGCTGGTACTGCAAGTTCGGTATCTGTTCCTTCGTTTGTCTGAGCGCGAGTAGCGCTTTGCAGAACCCAGTTTTCCTTGGGCCAAGTCATCATTCACTTTCTTTGTCCCCTCCCCCTTTTCAATCTTTTTTCCTTTTTCTCCCTTTGAAGTCCTTATTCTGTCACTATTTTGGCTTTTTTCTGTCTCAGTTTTGTCTGGTTTATTCACAACTTCCTCTTTTACAACTTTTCCACTACACTCATCTTCTGCTACTCTCAGTTGTTCTACCTGGTTAAGGATCTCTTCCTCATCTACTTGGCTAGCTAACTCTTTGTTAATAGTCTGCAAACGCCGTCCTGGCTGGTAGATCTGCAGGTCTGGTTTCTTTGTTCTTTTGATGATTCTTAGACTTCGATCCTCTTGTCCAGCAGTCCTATTAAAGGTTTCCTGTCCCTGACTATTTTCTGGGTCTGCAGGACCATTTTGTAGTTGGCTGTCCAATTTCTTGCAGGCATCTTTAATGAGCTGTGTACCATTTCCAACAGCAGAAGAATCTCTGTCATTAACAAGTCCATCCTTAAATTCCTCACTCCCAGAGGGTTCCTTGACTTTAGGTCTATTCCTTAGTCGAGAAAGACCAGGCTTATAAATTTCCAGATCTGGGCGCCTGTTATCTTTGCGCTGCCTGGGCTCCTTTAATTCCTTCATGTTTTCTGTTATATTGGGGAGAGATTGAGGAGGAAAAAGTAGAAAAAAAAGAATAAAGGAGGAAGTAGAAGGAAAACCATCATTCTGATTAAGTAACAGAAAGTCATGCAAGAATACATATCCAAACCTGGGCATGGTGGGCACTCCTGTAATCCCAGCACTGGGGAGGCTGAGGCAGGAGGATCCTTGCAAGTTTGAGACTAGCCTGGGCTACAAGGTGAGCTCAAGGCCAGCCTGAACTGCATAGAGAGACCCTGTCTCAAAAACAAAACAAAAACCACAAAAAGAATACATATCCAAATACTAATAGTAGTGGTCAAGGGAGGTTTCTACAAAAGCAGAAATTTGGAGTTTCTAGTATTTGTTCAGCAATTGGCAAGGCAAGAAGTTAATTGTGTAGAGCTGCCTATACATAGGCTAGGAAAATGGGGGGCAGGGAGACTGTGTTTTCTCAGGTTACCCAAGTTGTATTCATGTTCAGATTCCTAAGACTCCAAACTACCTCAAGACGCCAAACTGTCTCATTATTGCAATAAAAGATCTCTAACATTTATAGTATTACACTATTTTCTATGTATAAAGTCTCTGAATCCATCTCAGGCTTTTCTTCTACTTCTAACAAAAGCCAGGGTGGCTAAATCCTGGGTTTATGTATGTGTGTATGCGCATATGGCAGTGGGGTTTAAACCAAGCCTCACTTATGCTATGGTAGTGGGGTCTGAACTCAGCACTTATGCTAGGCAAGTGCTCTATTAGTGAGCTATATTCCCAGCCCTTCTTATTTTTTTTAAGCCCCTTTTTTTTTTTTTTGTGGCACCTAGGATTGAACTCATGACCTTGTGCTTGCCAGGCAGGTACTTAGGCCACTGAGCTAGATCCCTGGCCCTTGTCTTTTTGAAACAGGGTCTCGCTATGCTGTTCAGGCTGGCCTTGGCTCACTTTGTAGCCCAGGCTGGTCTCGAACTCACAACGATCCTCTTGTCTCAGCCTCCCGAGTGCTGGGATTACAGGCGTGAGCCACCACACCCGGCTCAGGCCCTTATTTTAAGACTGGCTCCTTAAATTGCCCCATCTAACCTCAAACTTGGGATCCTCCTGACTTAGTCTCCTGAGTATCTAGGATCAGAGGCATTCTCCACCACACGTAGCAAGCTAATCCTTTTTAACTTATTAGTAGGGGACAGGAGGTATAATGCTCAGTAGTAGCATAAAAGGTTTGATCCATAGCACTGCAAAAGAAAAAAAAAACTGAGAAAAAGAAAGGTGTGTGTAACAATCCACAGTCCTAAATATTTTTGGAGAAAAAAACTGCAACTCTAGTCTGTGAACTTGGCCAAGACAATTCTCTTCTTTAGGATACAAATTACCCAATCACATACTTCCTACTGAAGCAAACAGGAAGCAGTTCCTTTTTCTGTTCTTCAACTTCACTCATCATCCTCACCAACTCTGTAACAGAGGCTAGCAGAGCTGTTTCAAAAAAAATACTGCTCAAACTATCATCATTAGAACACTGAGACTAAATGCTACTATGATGATAGAATATGAGAAGAAAAAAGTTCCACAGAGGAGCTTTCCCTAGACACTAGGGGAAAGATTATTACATGTTCTCAAAATACTAAGGACTGAGACACTCAAAAACAACCAGGGTAAGACTTTATAAACCACTCTCCAGGTTCCAAGAACTTGCTGAATGACAAACAAGTATTTGTGTTTTGTAAGTATTCATTAAGAGAAAGACTACAGGCCAGCCTGAACTATACAGCGAGGCCCTGTTTAAAAAAAAAAAGAGGAAGACTACCGTAAGTTACCCATAAGCATTTCAGTAGGAATATGACAGAAATTTATGAGGATGTTATCAAGTACTCAAAATAAAATTTTACATAAAACCCTAGTATTGTACCACAAACACAAATGCAAACAAGCCCACAGCACGTATATGCTCTAGTACTTAGACACCTATTTTTTTTTTTTTTTGATACCGGGGATCGAACTCACGACCTTGCGCTTGCCAGTACACCCACTTTTTGCAGGTATAACAAAAAAGCAAAAGAAACTAAAGTTTAAGATAGTATTTCAGTATTTCCAGAAGTTTAGGACTCTCCAAGTATGAACAAAAATAAAGCAGTTTAACCTCAGAACCATCATAATCTTTGTAACAGGTTAGAAAGGTTAGAAGAGATACTACAGTTTTTTGTGTTTGTTTGTTTTTTGTTTTAGAAGAGATTCTACAGAAACAAACAACCTGGATAACCTAATTTAATTTACCAATGAAAACCAACCTCACAGACTGCTACCACAAGACTAGGGAAGGAACCTATCATACCTACCGTTCTACACAACTCCACAGCCTAACAAAAAGGGGAGGTGAGACACAAGACTTTCTTGGAGCTTTTCTGATGTGGCTGCAGACTTTAACTGGCAAATTGAATATCCTCCTTGGTCAAAAGAAGTAAAAAAGAAAAAAACAAAACCTCTACTCCCGCACATGCTAAGGTCAAATCAAAGTTAGTCAGCTCTCTTGAGGTCCCGGATCACTCCAGTGGCGCAGCTATCTGAAGCCTGCGGTGGAGGAAAAAGTTCAGCGAGGAAGTCCCAGCCCATTACACCTTTCTCCTCAATTTCCCCAGCCCCTTCTCTCCGACGCCTATCAGGTGAGGGGGACAGGCCCACGGAGGGCTCCTTGGAGAATAATAAAGCCCAGGGCCTCCACGAGACCCCAGCATCCATTGCTGTTCGCGTCTCCTGACGACTGGGAATCCACGGGCAGATCTGAGGGAGCTGGGGCCAAAGGGAACAGTAACGTCGCGGTGAGAAAGAGGGTGGAAACTGGAACTCAGAGAGGCTCTCCCGCAGGGAGTCAGCTCGAGTCAGACCCCGCACCGGCCTTCTGCCTGGTAAGGCAGATAGGGGCCTGCCAGCGGCTCCCGCCCCCACTGTAGGGGGAAGGGGCGGGGGCTCGGGAGCGCCACGGATGGGGCGGGGAGCAGGCCAAGGAGGCGGGGCGGAAAGGCCCGGCCCAGGAGCTGGGCGGCGCGACTCACCTCTGCTCCCGGCCTGCGGAGCCAGAGTGGCTAGGATCCCTCGCAGCTCCGACGCAGAGATTCGCACACGCTCCAACCCCTCCGCCATCTTCGCGGTTGCTGCTACAGCTACCCCGACTTCGCCACCGCCGCGCGCAGCCAGGAAACCCCGACGGACGGACGGGAGGCGCGCGCTCACTCACTCCCACCCTTTTCCCCGCCCCTTTTCTCCTCCTCTCCCCAAACGACGGTGGCCGCACTGGGAGGAAAAGCGCTAAACGCACATTCGAGAGAAGCAATGCCGGAGCGCGAGCCCGGGGTGCTAAAGGCGGGCGCTGCGCGTGCGCACAAGTGTAGTCGAGAAAGGTGTGCTGAGGCTGGAGGTGGAAGCGCGGCGCCGGTGAGGTGAGGTGAGATGCGCTCTGGTCAAGCCAGGAGGGCTTTCGCGGTCGTCCTGCGGTAGTAGCGATCGAGGACACTTGTGTTTGCGTTGGTCTACGGGTCGGTTTGGCGGAGACACCCAACAGTTTGGCCTCCTCCGGTCGTTTTAGGCCAAGGTCTCCCCGCCATAGCTCCAGGCCTTTGTTTGGGGACTTTAAAGATCTTATAAGAGTAGTTGATTCCTATTTTAAGAAAAGGAATCTGAATCCCGGAGAACTGAAGGGGTAAATTGCCCCGGATGACATAGTCAATACCACAGAATCAATCTTTTTCTTTATGGCAAACTACATCCACAAGCTTCCTGAATTAAATCAATCTCTCTGTCTCTCCATCTCTCTGTCTCTCTGTCTCTGTCTCTGTCTCTCTCTCTCTCTCTCTCTCTCTCACACACACACACACACACACACACACACACACACGTTGACTGGTGCTAAGAGGAGTTGTATGGAAGTAAACCAAGAGGTATTATATGTCGATTTGGGAATTTCTGAATCACTGTGGATTCTTGAAAAAATTACTGTTCTAGATCGCAGGTTTTTTTTTCTTTCTTCCCACCTTTTTAATTTTAACTTAAATGCCGGGTGTGGTGGTGCACGCCTGTAATCCCAGCACTCTGGAGGCTAAGGCAGGAGGATGGCCTCGAGTTTTGAGGCCAGCCTGCACTACATAGTGAGTTCAAGGCTAACCTGCATAGCGAGACCATGTCTCAAAAACAAACAAAAAAAATTAACTACACCAAAGGCTGGGGAGGTAGCTCAATGACAGAGTGCTTGCCTATCATGTTCAAGGCCCTGATTTCCATTCCCAGCACTTCTATAAATAAATAAAATTTAACTAGACCAGAAGACTTTACCCTTTTGACCATGACTATTAAAAATGGTGGTGGAAACTGCCTCTCCCAAAGCTGCCTACCTCCACCTATTGCTCTTTCTTAGTCTTACACAGTCAATTGGACCGCTAAACCTTCAAATAGTACTTATCAGTAATTCCTTAGTTGAGCATGAGAGATTGGAACGACCTTACAGAACTCTTTCAGTTCCTCTTATATGACAAACACTTCACCATCACAAGATTGAGGATAAAGTCAAAGAAGTGTGCAAAATTCAGCAGTTCAAAAGAAAGGGAATTATTTAAGTGACCAGAGCAAATGTAACCATTTCCAGATTTGAAAGAACCAAAAAGAAATATTAAAAACTAATTCATACTCAAGGGCTGACCATGGTGGTGCATGCCTGCAAATCTAGCATTCAGGAGGCTGAGGCAAGAGGATCCTGAGTTGTAGGCCAGCCTAGGATATAGTGAGACCCTGTCTAAAAAACAAAACAAACAAACAAAAAACCCCTATGTATTAATATAACACACTCTTCAAAATTTATTAGCAAATGTTTTTCCTTCGAAAAACTATTTGCAAGAGCTGGGCCTAGTAGCGCATGCCTGTAATCCCAGCACTCGGGAAGCTGAGACAGGCGGATCAGTATGAGATTGAGACCAGCCTGGGCTACAAAGTGAGCTCAAGGCCAGTTTGAATGGCATAGTGAGACTCTGTCTCAAAAACACAAGGGCCAGGGATCTAGCTCAGTGGCCTAAGCGCCTGCCTGGCAAGCGCAAGGTCGTGAGTTCAATCCCTGGTGTCGGAAAAAAAAAAAAATACATTTTAAAGGTTTAGAAAAATACATGTCAGACATTTAAAAATAGCTTTGTAGAAGAGATGGGATTTGATAGTAGAGAGTACAGGCTTTATGTACAAATGTAATATTTTAAATTCCTAAAATAGGTGTTTGGTTTCATAGTATACGACCAAACAATACAGCAAATTTGTTTTGTAATCTAAAACAAGACAGATGTGGTGGTACAGACCTGTAATCCCAGCACTCTGGGAGGCTAAGGCAGAAGGATTGCAAATTTGAGCCCAACCCAAGCAATTTAGTGACTTAGGGAGAGACTCTCAAAATAAAAAATAAAGAGCTGAGGATATTGCTCAGTATGAAGACCCTGGGCTCAATCTTGAGTACAAAAAAAAAAAAACCAAACTCCATGATACATCTCTAGTCAGTGTTCAGGGACATTTATTTGTAGCTGTAAGTACTTTTAATATTAAAAAATAATAAGGGGCAAGTCAGATGTGATGCATGCCTATAATCCCAGCACTGGGAGACTGAGGCAGGAGGATCACATGTTTGAGCCTAGCCTGGACAACACAGCAATTTGGTAAGTCTGTCTCAAAATTAAGAAAAAAAAAAAACCTTTATAGTGCTGGAACTATAACTGTGCAAAGGCCCTGTGTTCAATCCCCAGTACCGAAAATAAGACTTAAGAAAGGGCTGTGGGTGTAGTTTAGTGGTAGAATGCTTGCCTACCATGCACAAAGCCCTGGGTTTGATCCCCAGTATCCCCCCCCAAAAAAAGAGAAAATAGACTAAGCATTCAACCAAGCCAAACAGAAAGGAGAGTAAAGATAAAATGCAACAAGAAAAGAAGCACTTGATAAAATGAAGGGCTCATTCTTCAAAAATAAAAGACAATAAAGTAGACACATTTGTGGCAAAAAATAAGAGGGGAGGGCATCCTTTTAGATGCCTCATAAGAAATTTGAATTTAGTTCATCAGACTGGATTTTCTTCCTAAATACTTGTTTCTTCACTAGTCTTTTTTTTTTTTTTTTGGCAGCACCGGGGATTGAACTCATGACCTAGTGCTTGCCAGGTAGGCACTTAGGCCACTGAGCCAAATCTCTGGCCCTTGACTTTTTGAGACAGGGTCTCAATATGCTGTAGAGGTTGGCCTTGAGCTCACTTTGGAGCCCAGGCTGGTTTCAAACTCACAACAGTCCTCCTGTCTCAGCCTCCCGAGTGCTGGGATTACAGGCGTGAGCCACCACGCCCGGCTCTTCACTAGTCTTAAATCTCAGTAAATTATACCATCATCCATGCAAGAACCCAGAAGTTACCTCTGACACCGCCTATCTCCGTCATTCCTCACATTTGATCAATTATCAGTATATATCTGTCTTCATAATGAGCATATATGGAATCATCTCAACATTCTTGTGTTTTTCTCTTGAAAACTGCCCTTCACTTCCATTCAGAAATACTTCTGCTTTTTTTTTTTTT
>RJWT010006759.1:0-21210 GCA_004365215.1 Cuniculus paca | reverse complement strand
TAAGCTAAAGTTTGCAAGTCCAAACATTCAGAGAGTCCTGGCAGATAAAGTTTTAGCAGGGATGGGCTGGAGAGATTTGTGACGAGCACAGGCTACATGGCTCTGATAAAGGTGGTAGCTGCCATGCTGTGCCGGCTACAAGTCTGCAGTATGAGGAGGTTAGACTTTTGATTACTTTTAAGTGCAATTTGGAAGTCGAGCTTTTTAATATAAAGAAGCCCTGGTCTCAATCTATTTACAGGAAGCTACTAGATGAAGAGAAACATTCACCCAGACTAAAAAGGGACTTGGAGAATCAGAAAAGACAATTTTGTGGATTTTAAAGAAGTAGTGATTTCTATGCACAATATCCTGACAAAGTTTTCATGGGCTGCAGAAGGCAAGATTGTCTTCATGGTGCTCTAGACAGGAACAACCAAAAATTTCACTGATTCACTAAAGTGAGCTTTGGTGTAGAATGGATTTTAAGAGAAGAGACAAAACTGCACTTATAAACAATAAATCTAATACTTTAAATGTATTTGCATATGATAATATTATATTAAGACTCCTGAGGCAGAGCTAGGTTCAGATATTTAGTTCATAGCATGGATCGCAAATTTACTTGCTATGTGTCTTATGTCTTTAGGAAACTTATCAAAACTCTCTATGCATTTGTTTCCTCATCTTTAAAATGGGAATAGTACTTAATAATACTAGATTATATCTGATGGCATTATAGCAGGACTCATGAGACGTAATCAGAAAATACCTTTATTTTCATCTTCCACTGTCCATTAAAATTTTATTGGTAGGGAAATCTTTCCCTTGAGGCTGACTGGAAATACAGGTTAACTGATGAATTTTCTCCTATATTTTATATATAAAACGTTTTTCTTTGAGATATTCAAGGTTGCAAACACTATAAAACTTCCAAATGTTATTTAAAGAAATTCTCCTGTCTTTGATCTGAATTTTCTGCCAGTTGGAAGAAAGAGAATGAAAAATTCTTACTTATTTGATCCTGTTGTCAGATGGCCTTGGGCTGATTAAAGCTGAATAATCCCTGGTCATTTTTATGGGTCTTTCAGAAGTCTCCAGTGAAAATCACCTAGTAAGGCAAACAATGCATTTTACTACAACTAGCTGCTTCCTCCTGGGTCCTCTGTTCCTTCTCCATCACTCCCTCCTTCCTTCTCCTTTACCCTCTCCTCCCTTCTATCCTTCTCTCCTTCCTTGTGTTTGCCTTCTTTTTTATTTTATGGTGGTCTACAGTACTCAGACTTTATTGCTTGTTGTCATATCTACTTTTCCATACAGTCTCCTGGGGCAAATTCTAAAAGAGCCTCATGCTGCCAGATGGCAAGTGTTAAATAAATGTCTTTATTATTGTTATTGTTTGAAGTAAAAGGGTTGAGAAAATAAAAATTAACATGCTTTCAAATTTTAAGTGCCTTGTGCTACTGACATGTTTTATTTAAGTGTTTTTTTTACATAAAATGTTATAAGTAAAAATCTGACCATTTGCTGCTTGATATATATGCACCTGTTGTAAGCAGGATCAATGAATTCTAGAAGTCTGAATAAGGTAACATAGGATAGAGATTTTTTTCCTGAAACCAGAAATCAAATTCAAGACCTCTCACTTGCCATGCTGTTGAGCTATGTCCCCACCCCCTAGGATAGATATTTTAATGAAATATATGTGAGTTTTTATGAAAGAGGCATGGAAGACTTCCTGGAAGAGGCAGCATTTCAAGTAGGTTTTTGAGAGTGAGGAAGGTTTTGCTGTGTACCCAGTTGGGCTCTTACATGCCACCTACAGGTCCATGTATTCAAATCCAGGTCCTCAAGGAAATGATATTGAGAGGTACTAAGGACATTTAGGAGATGAGGCCTCACAGGCAGCCCTTGCATCACTTTTGCCATGCTCTTGAATGTGATTTAGGGAGCCTGATCTCTTCCTCTTCCATTCTTTGCTTCGTGGCACGTGAAGTGAGCAGTTTTCTCTGCCTTACGCTCCCACCATCATGTGCTACCTCCCCTAAGGCCAAAAGCAGTGGGGACTGGAACCTCTAGAAGCACAAATCAACAAACCTTATTTTTTTTAAGTTAATTGTTTCAGGATTTTCTTAGAGTGATAGAATGCTAATTAATAGGTCAAGAAGCAGAAAGGGTGGAAAAGCAGAGATAAAGAAAATGTGTGCGGAGTTGACTGCCACCATGTCAGTGTTTACAGCAGAGTAAACCACATGTGCACACAGATGATGCACCCACAGATGATGATACAAGCTCACGTTGTCTGCCACGTCTGTGTACTTGATTTCAAGTTACCTGATTTATCCTCACCAACTCTGTGAAGCAAGCATGATTATGATCTCCCTCTTATGCTTACGAAAACTGAGTCCTACATTGGTAAAGGTAGTTGCCTGCGATTGATTCGTGTGGGAGCCAGGATTGGGCCTCTTGGCTTTCTGGCCTTAATAGTGTCCTGATAATACTATGCTACACAGGGCCCTTCACTGTTAGGATTATAGGAGGGAATCTGCAATACTCATTAGGCCATAAACATTTCTCAATGTCTTTATCGTACTTTGCATTTTAGAAAACCTTTCAGTTTCCACTAGAGTAACTACTTTTAAAGTTTTCTCCTGCATCTTTCTTTCTTTGATTAATCCCTCTCTCTCTCTTCTTTCACCAAGCCTTTATCAATCTTAGGACTATGTCTAAGGATATGCAATGTTGAATCAATTTATGTGCTGTCTCTGCCCTCATAGGAATTATATTCTAGCAGGGAAGATAGCTTTTTAAGGAATTTCCATCAATAAAATTACAAGTGTGATGTTTGCCTACATGAGAGAAATTTGAAGCTACGGGAACTGAAGATCAAGGGCTTTGACTGAAAAAGGCCAGGACAGAATCAGTGACTTAGAACTGAATACTGCATGATGAATAAGAGTTACCTAGATGAAGTTAAAAGACAGGTGTGCCCAGGCAGTAGGAGCAGCATACACAAATACCCTGTGGTAAGAATAATTGACAATAACCAGAAAGGTTAAATTTGAGAGTACAAAAGAAGGACAGAGTCCTGATCATGCACAAACTTGCAGTTTGGACACTGAGTTAAGAGTGGGGATCCTGACAGGAATCTTTTTTAGCAAGAATGGTGACTCAGTCATATTACATTTAAAAGATGTGCACAGCACTGATTCCATTGTGGAGACATTATGATGAGCCGGAAGTTAGTTGGAGGAGGAAGTAGGAGGTAGTTCAGTCAACTGGGCGAGAGAGTATTTGCTTGATCCAGTGATAAAGAGAGAGAGGCTGATTCAAGAGATACTTAGTGGGAGAAATCAACAAGACATTAGGATTAACTACTTATAGGGCATGAAGAATGGTAATAGGACAAGAAGATTATGTTCCAGCTTGGAAAATAGATGATTTGTCATCACTGAGAAAGAAAAATTAAGAATAGTTAGTGGGTCTTTTTTGTTTGCTTGTTTAGGGTTGAGTTGATCATGGTAGGGAAGTCTACCAATTTTGAGTTGAGATAACTTTGAATCTACCAAGATTTTTGGAGTTCTCACTTTGACCCATTAGCAGTTTCCGCCAGCACTGTACCTCTAGCTTTCCCACTCTGGGATTAACTTTTCCTATGAAGGGGAAAATATTTTCACAGTCTTAGGCAGAATTGCTACTGCCATTGTCCAGAAGCATTTACTAGATATGTCCTTTGGCCTGCAGCTGTGATCGTTCCATTCCATAGAGCCCAGGACCATCCCAGGTCTCAGAGCAGACTCCTGTGGCTCAGGTCACAGTTGTTACTCCTTCCTCCAGCCCTGTGCTGTCTGTTTTTGCCTTAGCTGTCGCTGGCCTGGATTAATCATCGCGTGCTCTCTTGCTCCCCTCCTATCTTGACTGCCACCTGTCCTCCATCTCCTTACTCAAAAGTCCCACACATCTTATGGCTGGTGCCACATTATTTATGACTTGGGCAGATTAATAATGTCTTCTGTGCTCTGGTCCTTCCTTTTGTGTGTCTCAGAAACTTTCCTTAGATCCCTAAGTGAAGCTGTAAACCTGCAAATTATACACCAGATGGCACCAAAACATTATATTATAAGAATTAACACCAGCACATTTTTAAGGGGAAAAAATTTAGGATTGCTATTTTGAGAATGTAAAACCCAGCCCCAGATGCAATTTCAACATGAGTTAAAAATCCACATTTCACCTTCCCAGAATCTGGGATGTTGGATTTGAGAGAGAGAAAGAGGGGGAGAGAGAGAGAGAGAGAGAGCAAGCTCAGAAACAGATCTTTATTTTCTTCCTTTTCTAACCACTCCAAAGGACTATAATGAAAATTGCAAAATGGAAGGATGTAAATATTCCCAGGGACCTTGTAATTTTTTTCTCTACCTCTACTTCACTGTCCTTTTCTTTGGTACCAAAGCTCTGTTACAGAATTTCATTTTATCAAGAATATAAATTTTTAAAAATTGCCAATATAGCTAATGTAAGTAACTAAAAAAGCCAAATTATTATATCCAGCATTCTGGTTAAACATATGAGGAAACGTTAACCATTCTTTTTCAAATTTTAAATTATAATTGTAATAATCAAATTATAATTATCTTTTCTCCTCCAATTTAAAATTTAATTATCGTTAGTATAACAAAAATAGCAAGGATGACCACTAAAATTAGAGCAACTAGTCAACTGAAATATGTCTTCTTTGTTCTTGCTGCAGATATTTTTTGTTCAATTAACATAATTAACTGTTGATAATACTGAGATAGTTTACAAAACTCTGAGGGCTTTTTAAAATCTTAGAAAACATTGTAAAGGTTTTAAAAAATAGCACTCATCTTATAAATTAACACATTTTACTGGATGATCAGGACTCAATTAGGCAAAATTTGATCAGAATTTCATATGAAGAAAACACTGCGCTATTCTTTCAGATTTGGAAATTTGATTAGTGACTTTTCCATGGTAACAGAATATGGATTAAAGGACAGTAGATATTAATTTTATTATTTTTCTCTTCTTTAGAGGAGGAAGAAATAATCTATGGGTAAAAGTGCAGCAGCAAGTGAATTTAGAAAATTAAGCTATATTAAATAATTTGATGCTGTTAGTTTTATGTATACCAGTTTATAATATTTTGTATACCTCCACTTTTCTAGTATTTTGTTAGCAATTGTGGCATACACATACAGACAATACACAGTCTGTATTTTATAAAGGTGTGTATGCATGGAGTATGCTGTGTTTTTCCACTCCACGGAGTAGAGCGTGTCTTGCTCTAGGGCTTGGATGAATGTCTGGTCATTTCCCTACCCTGGGGAGTTATCTGAATGCCACAGTTCCCAAAGTGCTTTGAGATCACTTAGGCTAAAGATGCTATTTATTGTGAAGCTATCACATTTTATTCCTGAGGGAATTTCATCACTTTGTGTTTGTGAAAACTATCAGTGTGTCTTTCTCAAAATGCAATTATATGAAAGAAGCAAACCAACAGAGTAGATCCCTTGTTTTCAAAGTCATTTTATTAAGAGTAAATTAGACTGGAAAAGTGATAGTCTAAAATGCATTTTCAATAGATTGCTGCCTAAAATGCATTTTCAATAGATTGCTGTCAGGCCTGCTACCTGTCAAACAGAGAGGCCTGAAGTTCCGTAGTGACATATGGATTAGCCCAATCTTCCCTGCAGCATGAAAACAAAAGACAATTGGTGATGCATGGGGCAAACTCATCTTAAAACAGAGATATCAACAAAGGAATAAGACAGCATGAAAAGACAGAGTGCAGTCTGCTGTCCTCATTTGCAAAGATATTCTGTCTGAATCCATAACTTCAGTACACTATGCAATAGAAAAAGAGAAAATACACATGAAGTGTAATTGCTAATTAGTTACTTCATTTTAGTAAATGCTGCATTTCATTTTCTGAAATGGAAAACAAGTGGGAACAATGGATAAAATTGGTACCATTGTTTAAAGTTATTAAGTATCATATGGAATTAGAATGGTTTAATTTTTAAAAATCATTCATAATAGAGACTTGAGTGTTCAAATTTCTCACCCACTAATCAATCCAAAAGCAAAAGCTTAGACTCACAAAAGAAGTTCCACAGCAAAAACTCTCCCCAGTTAGAGCTTTACGCTAGACTGGTAAGGACTGGTTTAGGACTGCTTGGAAAAGAAGTACAGACCAAAGTTAAAGAAAATCATGCAGATCTGCTTCGATCTGGGAAAATGCAGTATGGATTTATTTTAACATCCCATGTGAACAATTACAAAGAACATTTGTCTGACCAATAACTTTCAATTAAATGGAAATGAAAGTTTCTCTAACAGTCATTTTAATCCATATATCCTAAGGGACTCAATGAACAAGTTTAATAACACAATTCAAGAGTTAATGAAAGATAATGGCACACTGAATTATGAAAGCTGCTGGGTTTTCTAAGATTGGGATTACATGATATAAAACCAAATTAAGACAGTATTTGAGTTACACAGGGCTTATGAGAGCTCAATGAAAAAAGTTCAGAAAAAGGCACTTTCAGGGTATCCTGAAGGAATTTGGTTATGGAGCAGAGGGGTTAATGACGATTGATGTTCTGTCCAACCATCACTTGTGTGATATTTCCTCACTTGGAGACAGAAGTGACTGCCAAAGGGACAGCGAAGTTCCCTACAGAAGGCCGTTTAAGGGTAACCAGAAGGCAACTGAAGTACATTGGAGTACAATGGCAACCGAAACTTCTACAATTAATTGTGCCTTAAACTACTAGAATATGTTAAGTTTTATGGGTATTTTATATAAAAGAGAAGCATATTTTTATTTACTAGATTAGAGGATTGTTTAGCATACCCATGTCCAAGATTTAGAAAAACAGGACAAATATGTTTTGGGGGTAGTTTTTGACTGTGCTGGAGTTCACACATAAGAGACACGAGGGCTTGCAGGGGACTGAAGATATTAGAATTCTGTGAAGAAACACAAACTAAAGAAGTATCAATGAAAGAATTTCCAAAATTCAAAACTTTGGTTTTTAGTAGAATTCTATCTGGATAATTTATCTGCTTTAGGACTATTGAATGCTAATCGTATGTAAAAGAAAATTATACAGAAGTAAAATAAACATATATCTTTTACTTTATTTTTCATCCTTATATTTTCATGCAATGTCTCTTTGCTTTATCTAGTGATTATATCTCTTGTCAATAAATATCTGTCTTTTCCAAGAGCCTATAGAAATCAGATTTGATTTTTATTTTTAGTAGTATAAATTCACACTCCAGAAACCTCAGTGTGCACTCTTTTGTGATAATTATTACTGGTTTTGTTGCTATTAGATTTGTTTTTGTTATTGTAGCAATGAGTTTGAATATGTTATTATGTCAGCATTAAAAGAATGTATTAGATAAAATTAATTTCAACTCCATGAAAATGTATACTTGATTATTGCTATAAGAATTTACTTGTCTCTCATTAAAAATAGCTCAGAGAGCAGCCATTCAGGACAGTTAAGGTGACTATTGGTGTCACTGGAGTCTAGATGCATTTTCTTCTTCTGCCACTCTATTTTTGGTATATGATTCATTCACATGGTCATCTCGTGGATCCAAGGTGCTCAATCTTTAGCTTTCCCTGAATACCACAAATGAAAGATGAAGAAAGCTATAGAGGGATATGATTGTGTCCTTTTCAGAAGGGGAAAATGCACCCAGATATCCCCAGTCATCTGCTGCTTACATTTTATTAGCTAGAACTTTACTTGATGCCACTTTACCTGGAAGATCATTTTGAAAAATTGGTGACAGAAACAACTTTCCATGTGTATGGAATGAGAGAGAAGATATTGATAGATAACTGACCAACTCTATCCCACACTGAAATTTCAGAGAGTGTATACAGAGTGGTTTAAGAAAATGCATTTTAAAAAAGATCCAATCTTTAACTTCATTGGGTGGAAAGAAAATGTATTGGTGGGGAATGTAGACCAATGGAAGAAGAGTGATTGAAAATTCTATTTGGGGATAAGGAGAAGTTGGCATTTGGCCCAATTGCACTTAAAAAACTGTTTGCTCTTTTTTAAAAATATTTGAGGTTTACTTGTTTGTAATGAACAAAGCACAAAACAATACTAAAGTGAATGAATAGAAAAAGATAATTATGGCCCTTTCCTTCATTATGTCTGAAAACCAAAGATAAGCAGGTGAATTTTATCTCTCTGTACCACACTTGGAGTTGCAATGATCGAGAGCAAAGGCATACAGAACTGGCCAATTTTAGCTTGCTGATTTAAAAACTGTGACTTGCCCAGGTTACTTAGCTTCAATCCACATGTCTGTGATATTGAGACAATAACTATTCTTATCTTATTGAAATTCAGGATTCAGTGGCATAGTGACCCAACACATAATTTTCCATCAAAATATTTACGTATCATCAGCAACATGAATACCATGTTAGTCTTATGAGTGTAGAAATGGAATATTCCATTGATTCTGGTTCAATATTCGCAACCATTATTTGTGGACTTGGTCAAGTCATTTAGTCATTGCTGCTTTTTTTTTTTAATAAAATGAATGCAGTAATACTAAGCTTTTTGACTGATTAGAACAAACAAACAAGTGAATCAAGCAAACAAGTTATATAGGAATACTTTAAATGGAGAAGTGTTAAAATCAAAGGTGAGGTATTAGTTTTACTATATTATCTGTACTTTCCCCCTTTTCTATTTTTACCACTTTTTTCTTTCCTGTTCCTTATTAACATTGGTCCATGACAATGGCAAAGAATGGGGAAGATAATATTTGCAATCTTTCCAAAAAATTGCAGTTGATAAGTATGGATGGTATTCCTTCAATCTGAAACCACAAGTGCTCAAATATTTATCTATAAGAAACTGAGCCATGGTCTAAAATATTCTTTGTGATTTTGAGCTCAAATAGAACAAGCATGTTTTCAAGCTGTGTGTGCTAGAGACTAACATGCTATTATGACATGTTATAAGTTCTAAGTCCTTTTTTTCAGTTTGAAAAGTATTAAAATTGTCTACCTTTGTAATAACCAGTACCTATGAATAATAAACAGGCCTATCTTTCAGAATCCCCAGAGAAGAACAGAGCAGAGTATCTGCCTCTGACAGTGGACACTGTCACTGATCTCCACTGCCCCCTGCCTCAGGCCCTGGGGCAATTCCACACAAATTTGTCCTTAGTGCAGTCACAGTTCCCACATATGACATCAGCTTGAGTCACTTGAAGTAGTCTCCAGGAGGCCAGTACTAAGGAAATGGCTTCAGTAGGATACTCCTAATTTTTAGAGCTTAGGTAGACACCAGCACGTTCCTTTTAATGCCTCCCACATGATTTTCTATTTGTGCAATATATTGAATTTCTATTCCAATTTTCCATAATTTTACTTAAGGGACACTTAGTACTTGTTAACAGCTTTTTTTCTAAATTGATGCATCAGAACTTTTGCTTTTTTGCAATTAATTCTAAGCCTTTTAAATGAAGTTGAGTAATGACTGGCATTCTTTCTTTGTGTGTTAAAGAAGAAGAATGTTTTTGTAGTTGGCTTCGTCTTCGGTTTATTTTTCTTTTCCATTTTTTCTCACCCTCTCTTATAGACAGGGTTCTGATGTCACCCACAATGTCAGCTGGCTCTTAGTGAAGCATACAAGTGCCACTGTCTTCATGTGGTCCCTGTGACTTGCATCCAGTCCTCCGAGACACAGAACGGGGCAGTTCAGTTGGTGGGATACCAAGGAAGTGGTTTAAAGCAGCAAGTTTATCAGAGATTTATATATAAAAATGAAGGTCAATATATTAATTTATAATACAAAATATTTCTTATCTTGACCAGAATATGTACTGCTCACTGTTCTGGTTTTAGCAGGCTCACCCTAACTTTTGTGAAGCTTGGAATAGAAGTACAAATGGAGGCCTGTAAGGCCTCTAATGAAGAGAGGAGTTTGAAGCTTACCAACACAAAGGAATTGTAAACAGGGAGAAGGAAATGCTAATCACCCTTATTTGCTCTTGATACATGCATCAGAGACTCAAACTATATTTAATAAATGTGTACAACTATTATGGGCCAATTAAAAATTCATAATAAAATTACAATAAACATATCATCACTCTAATGTAGAAGGCCAGTTAGAGTTAGGATTCTCCACTTTGCTTGTGAGGAGGGGCCAGCCTTCCAGCCATCATAACTTCCAGCCTTCATGCTCACGCTTGCTAGGCTTGAATTGTTCAATATCTTCCCTTCTACCCTATCAAGTTCAACCCATGTCAAATGCAAACACCCACCTGCTGGCCACCACTCTGCCTTTGGAAAGTGGAACCTAGGACAGAGCTGATACAGACTCTTCAGGCAGATTTGGAGCCATTTGTGCAGAGACATCTAGAGATCTCAGTACCCAGCAATGACGCTAGAAAGAGACCTATCCTATAAGGATTGATTTGACCAAAGGGAAAGCCCCCAAGGACTGGGGCTCTTTAAGGCGCGAGTTCTACCACAAGGGGGGCTCCTTTGAGGAAAGGACTGAATAGTACATAGTCTTGGGTGTTTACTGCACTGGCAGAAAATCTGGGGTGGGGGCAAGATATTAGATGGAAATATTACACAGCCTTTAGAGATTTTTTTTCCTTTTTAAAATTTTTAAACAGAATTTAAAAAACAAGGAAAATGAAAAAGAATTTCAAAACAAGATGATAGAAAATTAACAATGATTATTATATCGTTGTCTCCAAAACAGTTGCTCAGATTACCAGATACAGACATGCAAAATTGATCAAACAATGTAAGCACTAACTGTTCCTTTTAATGAACTAATAGAATGAGTAGTACAATTATCTTGCTACCTTATGTATATATACATATATATATGTTTGTATATTTTTTCCCTTCCTTCTTTTCTTCTTTTCCTCATTCCACTTGTTCTTTCCTTTTGAGCAAATTCTTTCCCTTCCACAATATCTATTGTGCCTTTTGGATCTTATTTAGTTTTTCAGTTTCTTACACTAGGGAGACAATACAATGTTTACACATGCGAGCCTGGTTTATTTCACTTACGAATGTAGTCTCTAGTTGCATTCATTTACCTATAAAAGCCTTGAGTTTATCTTTCCTTATAGCTGAGTAGTACTCCATTGGATAAAAATACCACATCTTCTTTATCTATTTCTCAGTTGGTGGACACTATGGTTGTTTCCAAGATTTAGCTATCACAAATTGAAAAGAGACCAAACATGTTCACTGAAAGAAAGTCTCTTTAAGAAATGGTGCTAGAAAAACTGGCTTTTCACATGCTAAAGACTAAAACTAGACCTATGCCTATCATCATGAACTAAACTAAAGTCAAAATGGAACAAAGATCTAAATAGTAAAGCAGAAACATTAAATCTAGTGGAAAAGAAAGTAGGTAGAAATCTTGAAAACATGAGATGGGCAGAGAGTTCATGAACAAAAACCAAATAGAGATATTTTCTAAGGCTGTGAAAAGGCCTGGAAGTCTTTCTGACTCCAAAAATGAGAAAACTATGTGTGCCTATTAGTCTCTCTCCCCCCACCCCAGTACACATGACTCTTAAAAACCCAACTGTTTCTCTCCTCCACCTAGAGGGTTTTATATACATTGTCAAATTCTTGTTTCCAGAAAGGGTACAACTTTCCTTACTTTTTAAAAAGATATGTTCTCACTAAATCATCCATGTAGGCCTTGAACTCTGAGATCAAACAATATTCCTGCCTCAGTTTCTCGAATAGCTGAGACTATAGGTCCTCATCAGTGTGCCCAGCTGAATACCTCTAGTCAAACAACTTCTAAGTCTGTAATCTTGAAATTTCCCTTAGTCACCTTGCCTGCATTGGGAGCCGTTCTTTCAACTCCTTAGTCACTTATGCTAAGGAATCTCCAGGGCATATATACCTATGACTGATTCATCTATCAGATGAGGGTTGTTTTTTTTTAACCATTATAAGAAGTCATTAAGAAATACCTCACTCATTACCCAGAACCCCTCAATACAAATTCCATCCCAATATCCTTATATGAATAATTAGTATAAATCTCTTACCAGTATTGTTAGACACCTTATATTTAACACCAGAACGCTATAAATCAGTGGTTCTCAAATTCTACCAAGCCCTAGTCATTTGGAAGGCTTGCATGCCCTTCTTTTTGAGACAAAGTTCTGGATATTCTTCCTTTTCTGAAAACTGTGCCTTTCTCGTTGCAACCTCCACTTGGAAAGCCTCCATTTTCTCATCTTTCTAGATGGGTGTCCGATGTCATCTTCTTAATAAAGTCACTGATTTACTTGTCTCCGAAACTCGAATGTCTACCTCTTTTGTTTCTTTCCTATTCTACTCTCTTTATGCTTATATCTTTCTCTCTCTGTAACAGCTATAAAGAGGCAAATATCCAGGCCTTCAAATTGAACCACATGCCCAGTCCTTTATAATTTTTTTTTTAATCCTGAGACAGGATCTTTCTAACTTGCTAAATTGTCCAAGCTAGACTTGAACGTGTGACCCTCTTGCCTCAGCCTCCCAGAGTGCCAGGATTATAGGCATGTGCATCAGGGATACTTTTGACCAATTTTTGATTTGTTTTCCCAAGAACTGCTGAAAGGTGAAAGGTCTTCTCAATACCAGTATATAATCTTTTTTATTTGGGATGTAGCAAATACATGTGTGTGAAGCACACAAGATAGGTAAAAAACCAGATCTCCGGGTTGGGGCAGATATCAAAGGCTATGTGATCTCTTGACAAAATGCTGGCCGTTCATGACGGGAAACTCTCTACAGATGCCAATGCCAGTAGAAGGAGTTGCTGGCATCATCTAGGATACATGAAGCGTTTTTGTAGGCTTGGTATTGTGTTCCCATTAAAATTCAGTTTCCATTCAGCTCCTGGATGCTTGAACAATGTCATGGTCGCATTTTGCTGAAAATATTTCTTGTTTTGCATGGCTGTAATGGGTTTGGCCCGCCTTCCCTTTCTCATTAAACTCTCTTCTCTCGTCTTCTCCCCTTTCATCTCCTTTTTCTGCTTCAGAAAAGGAGAGTCTTTATCTTTCAAGCAAATGTTTTATCCCTTCTGAGCTCACTGTATCCTCAAGGGCTTAAATCTTTGGAAGTGAAGTCAGGAAGAAGGCAGATTCCTTTTTTCCTCCTTTGGTTTCACCCAATTATGTTACTCTTATGGGTAATGCAGCCCACATGGACCAGGTGTTTCTCTGTAGCGTGATGCAAAAGTGGGAAGTACTCTCCACGAGAGGAAAATACCTTGGTGATTGTATCAAACCCAGTTTAGGATTAATTCATTGTCCTGCTAGAGGATTTGATTGTAACCACTCAGTGGCCAGGAAGTTTGTGCTGTTCATCTATGTAGCTACCTTGCCCATCACCTATAATGCCTTTCATGTTTAACAGCAGATCAGTATCTTCATTTTACTCTAAGTGACAGTCTGTTGCGACTGAATTTAGAAGAATTCCAGAGACTACATAGTTAACCCCTAATATCAATGCATCCTTAGGATTTTAGGTCGGCCCATTTGAAAGGAGTCGCTTTAACCATCATCTTATCTCGTCTCCAAAGTCCTTTTTGCTATATAATCTAGGGTCAGTAGCAGCAGCAGAATGCCAGCAACATCCACATATGTGCAAGTCAAGCTTCTCTCCATCTGCTTCTTCCTTAGGGAAAATCTAACACTAAAATGCCTTTCTAAGGAGAGAAAGCACAGCTGTTGTCACCACTATCTTCGTAGAGCCACAGGGAAAAAAAATCCCGAAAATCCTTCCTCTCTATCTAAACTCTGGCTTCTCTTGGACACGTTCTGAATGGCAGCAATGATTCATTTTGCCACTGCGATGCTGCCTCCAATAGCACCTCTTTTTTGCTGCTCTGCCCCCCACCCCATTTGTCTTCTGGACCTGGAAGCCAGAGAAACAAGACTATTTCTATCTCAGGCATCTGTGTTTCTGAGCAAGCTGCTGTTTTAGGCCAATCTAAGTGTTAGGAAGAAATACTTTTTCTGAAGTTATGCTATCTCTCCAGCGATAGGCAGACTTTTTCTGAAGTTATGCTCTCTCTCCAGTGATAGGCAGAAAAGCAGCTGCTGTAATGCCTAAGTAGAGAGAATATTCTGGAAGGGAGTACCATTGTTGTCCCGGAGTGGTCAGGTGTACTTTGAGGACCTTAGAAAAAGAAAAATTTTGCACAAATCAAGAAAATTCTATGTTTCTCCCTGTAAACATGAAGTGATTACTAGATAGAATCACTTTTTATTTATCTAGCCCTGAAAATACCAATATCGATGGGATAAATAGTCTCGATTTTTTTAAACTTTAGTTTGCTCATTTGTCTAGAAGTCTTGATTTACCAAAAGTTCTTCAACTTTAAAATTTTAAATTCTATCTTAATAAGTCTTAATTTTCTTTTGTTTCATTCATGTAATTTCATTCTCCTCAGAAAGGAAAATTTACTTCTACTTTAGTTTGTTTAAATACAGAGCATGGAGATTTTTATTATTTCAGTTTCCAGATATGATTGTTATTTGGCCTGGCCTGAGATCTACTAACTGAGAATCTGTGAAGTCAACTCTCTCTAATACGTTATTTGATGAGTCTAAGTCCTGTTAACAACAACTTACAGACATAATCTCTCGATTATTATCTTACTCCATGTTGTACCAGTATACGGGTACATCTTTAATTGCTTAATTTATTTTTAGTACAGAGAAAACTTAGAATTAGATTATAGAGCAAAAAAGAATTATTTCTTTATTGCTTAGTAATACCATGATACCTTAGATTTTTATAGTAATTTACCTTTTATCAACAACTTTTATGTCATCTTACTTGATTCTCAAAAAAAGTTGCATATATTAATGAGCTGGTCTTTGTAATGAAGCAGAGGAACAATTCCTAGAATGCCTCATGAGAAATATTATCAATAAAATAGATACTTGTCTCTGTATTCAGTCCACTCTAAGGTCCCAGCAAGAAGTCAAAGTCAGAGATATGAATTTGACAAATCACCAGACAAACATAAAGAAATGTAAGTCTTGCTCCTTCCATTCCATGTCAGTGGGAAAGAGGAAGAGCTGAGAAGAGAAGGGAGGCAAGTAGACAAGCGTGCATGGTTTTGTTTCCCTGTGAAAATCAAGGGTGTCTAGTAGAGTGGTAGTCATTGAGAGGAGAAATCTGAAAGCAGAGATGTTCACTGACTTCCAGTTGAAACATAAACATAGAGTAAAAGTGGGAATAGCACAAGGTTATGAAAAAGGATACAGGTGTTCTCTTGGCCCCCATAAGGAGTCACTGGGAATTCTCAGAAGCTACAGGCTGGATAATATGGATGAGACACAGAGGGTTCTGTGGAATTGGCAAGATGCAAGGTAGGACCATATCATCAATGTAGAACAACTCCATATCTATTTTTCTTTTTTATACACACAGAAATGACTCTACACTCCTGAGTTATCTAACTGCTTTTTCCTTATGAAAACTTACTTAGTTGATGTCTCTTCTGTATGGCCACTAGTCTAGATTAAATAAGTGAATGATTTAACTTGGTTGATTCAAATTGAGAGGAGGAAGAGAAAGGCTATGTCATCAGACAGATGTTGTCTAGTTTAAAATATTTTAGTTGGGGCTCCTTACACAAGCCACTTAGTATCTTTCAGCTGAAAATTCTTTCAAAATCAGACACATCTAGCTGTTGTAGCCAATATGAAGTATTAAGTATATAATCTGCTTATCAGTTTTTCTCTTTGGGTCATTGTAATACTCCAATGCCTACAACTGAGTTTATTTTTTAGTAAGCACAAAATTCATAACTGCTGAATGAATGGGTCACCTAGGAAGCTTTCAGTTATAAGTAGAAGAAATCTCAACCCAGACGCTATACAAAATGAAGGAATACATTGAATAATATAATGGAGACTGTCTAGATATTTGACAATGATGGATATGTTTTAAATGGTGGCTCTGTTTCTTTGTAATTCTCTCAGCTCTGCCCTCCTGAGCTATGTATACTTCTTCTTCACTCCAGTGGAGATGATGTAAGATGCACAAGGAAAATTCAGAGAAAAGCAGGACATTTTTGTTCTTCATTCTTTGGAATGAAGAGTATCTTTTTGTAGATGGTCCATCAAATTTCACTTAGCCAAAATGTATTGAGTGGTATTCGTGAGCCAAACTCTGTGATCTATATAGTGTCTTTTTCTAGATAGTTCATGCTTGGGTTCCTACACCAGACACTTACAAAGGCAATAGGAATATAGTTAGAATAAGCAGTATCTGAAGCTAGCAGTAGGGCAGTTCTTCATGAAGCACATCGGTTAGCATGGGAGGAGAGAGTACTTGAATCCAAATTAGGGTGCTTTGAGAAAGGACTAAAGAGATGCCGGGGCAGGTAAAGAGTACAACCAACCACTGTCGGTTACTGTTGTGTTGAGTATCAGTACTGAAGTGCTGAGCAGTGTGGATCCCATTACTACAGCTAGGCTTGAAAGCACAGAACTATTTTCAAAGCTGGAGAGAAGCTGTCCATTCTTCTTGGTAGTGGTGGTGATGGGAACTGCAGAGGGTTTGAAAATGTCTTGTAACATTTCAGATTCTCATGACTGAAGGGATACTATTGGCATCTAGTGGGTAATGACTAGAAATGCTATTTAATAGATAAATACAATAAAGAGCTAACTGTAAGGCCTAAGATATCATTAGTGTCAAGACCGAAAAACTTTGTACCAAACATTGTGAATACGGAAGGCTACAGATAATGTGGTCTTTGTCTGTAACCCAGGGCAACCAAAGGCAGGGAAGAATTGGAGCAAGAGACGATCCTCCTCCCAAACTCCTACCTGCCTGTATCCCAGGGGTTTTTATTGAACACACCAGTCACAAAGACAGGGAGCAAGGATTTCTCCAAACGCAGACTGTAAATATCAGCTTCATAAGCAGAGTAGGGTGGAGAGGGCAGAGGATGTGGATCTAGAGAGGCAGTTAGAAAGTATCTAATGTAGAGGAAAAGGGTTAAGATGTTCCGAAACTGTCAAATATGGATAATTTTACAACTTACTAAGAAATCTGATATTGGGCAAATAATTAAAGGTTCAATTAAAGGAAAAACGCCTTTAGTTTTATGTTGTAACTATTCTCAATTTTTTTTGCAGATATCTGAGAACAAGAACCAAATAAGTGCTTTGTAGGTTCTGTGGGAAACTAGTCTCTTATGTCTTTGTAGGTACTGTGGGTGGGACGCGGATTGATTTGTATCTAAATAGTTCAGGCAATGGTGTACTAAGTATCCTGAGCGAGGGCTAATCAAAGACTAAGTATACCAACAGTTGGGTAAATTTCTCATAGAAGGATAAACTGTAAGCTGCTTCCAGGACTTATTTGACTCAGTGAAGAAACCACACATGAATCATCACAAAAACTAGTGTTCTAAGGAGTACCTGTTGGAAAATGTTTTCATATCTTTTCCAGTAAAAGATAGGTTTTGCTAAATTGGATCTGAAAGAGAACAAAGAAGGGCATCAGTGAAGAGATACGACGTAATGCATAAATATTTATGTCAATGACTACAAGGAATATCAAAGATATTCAGTGAATTTTGGAAGCTCCGCATTTGGGTAACAGATCTTTGTGTCTTTTAAAAAATCTATCAATAGTTAGACATCAAGCATGCTACATGGCTTTTACCTGTAGTTTTATATATGAATTAACAATTTATTTTCATTCAATTAATAAAGTATATATTTCCCTCTATTTTATAGAGGCCTTGTTCTTTTAGTAGCAGGTAAACGTACTAAGGGAACTAATAGGTCTATCCTTCTTTACAGTGAAAGTTTTGAGGATAGCAAAAAGTTTTGAAGTACTCACTTGGCATGTGCAAGTATTAATAGTTAGGACTTTTTCCATTTCCAAAGACCAGGAATCCACCTACACAGACATTTATTTAAAAAGAAGTCATTGATTTACATAGTAGAAAAATTTACAGGTTGTTTTAGTTTTGGATTGATTCAGGGGAAGATTGATTCAGGGGAAGAAGTAATGCTATTAATACTTGATTTCTCTTTCTTGTTGCTCAGCCTTCTGTTTATTGGCTTTATAGGTTGGTCCCAGTAGTTCCAGTCTCATAATATCCTTGGGACTGATTGTCCTAGGAATTCAAACTATCATTGTATCTTACTGGCTTTTGCTAGATAATGAGACAATGGCTGCTATATCATTGTGGGGAGAGAACTTCAGTACTCTGATTGGCCATGGCTGATCACATTTCCCACTCTGGAACCAAGGGTAGCAGTACCATCTAAAGCATTTCGTTGAAAGTAAGAAAGAAAAACCCACAGTGTCACCAGGATAGAAGCTTCAAGGCAAATACAGCAGAGGTTCCCTTGAGCAAATCTCTAGAAAAAAAACCTTGGTGTTTATTCCATCCTGTTATATAGAAAAGAAAACTAAGGAGCAAAGAAGGTAAATGGTTCTTCCACTCTCAAAAAACAATTGGCAAAATGTGAGTTATAAACCAGAGATTCCTAATTTTTAGTTCACATTCCATTCTACTTGAGACTATGTTTAACTAAACTCATGTGCTCACTTTGTGAAAGGGGGAGCAGAAAGAAAATGTGGCATGGGATTTGTTACTGGTCATAAATCTCAGAAATTCTCTTTTTTGAGTTTACAAGGCCCTATTTAGTCACCTTTATTTACTTGGTAATTCCTCTCCTTATGCTGATAGAAGTTGGAAGCATGTATCAGGAAGCTTGGTTAACATAGAATATGTATGCTCTTACAATTGGGTCTTATATTATTAATCAGTCAGTGCTCATGTCTGTATAACTTATTTAATTAATGCATTCAGGTCACATACACTACCTGCTTTCTCAAGCATGATCAGTATTAATTTTCTCTCAGAATTTTGTCTTGGTCACCATAGAGTACTAGTGCTAATATTAGTTTCCTTCAAATTCTTTAATAGTTAAAGCTTAATAGGTATCTTTCATTCATCTCTCAGGGAGCAAACATTTCTCTTCTGATTTCTACTATGTATAATACTGAACCTCCAGGTAAAAATGATGAGAAATTAAAGAAATTTTCCCACTGTTGGGAACACTGTGGAAAGAAGACTAATTTTATGCTTGTTTCTCTTTTATCTCACTTGCCTGCTGCATTTTTTTCACCAACTCTTGGTGTTATTAAAAATGCCAATTATATTTATATGGCTACTGTTAAGAGCTGAAATTTCCTTGAACTCTACTGAAAATCAAGTGAACTTTTGTTAGAATGGATGGCCTATTTCTAATTTGTTGTGACCAAAGTTCAATTTACAGTTTGATTCTATCAGATGTGAGACTGCTATGCCAAATGCAATCCTGATACCTGTGGGATGCAATATTTTAAGCCTGATTTTTAAGCTAAATTTAGAATTTCTCCTCTTTTCTTCTTTTATGCTGAATAGTGCCTTTAGGTACTTTTAGACTGAATAGTACTCTGTCATGTGTATCTAGTAATGAGTAGCACAATTCTATCAATGACAGACTACATATATAATGGTTGTCTGGTGAAATTATGTTGCCTAATGACTTTGTTGCTATCTGAGTTTTTGTAAGTATACTCTGTGATGTTTGTACAAAATGGAAAACACCTAACAAGACAACTCTCAGAATATGGTCCTCTTTAAATGACACAAGTCTCTATGTAATCTTTTATTCATTTACAGATGGACACTTACATTTATTTTATGTGTGGGTTATTGTGAATAATGATATAATTTACATAGAGATGCAGGTATCTCTTTGACAATGATTCCATACTTTGGTTAATAATAATTAGTAGATTATGAAATCTTATATTGTAATTCTTTTTAATTTTTTGAGGATCTTTTCCATTTTACTATCATCTAAAAATTGGATCCCATATAATATTGATAATTTTAAAAGGCAAAAAGCATTGAAATTTTTTTTTTATTTTAAAGAGAAAAAACCCAATAAAACAGTTTCAAAACAGGTTAGTAGGAGAGTTACAAAAATTAGTACATTGCATATTATTGCCTTCATAGTAGTTATTCAGAGTACAAGATCCAAGCATGATATCTTCTCCAAACAACATTAGCACAAACCTTTCTTTTCATTGAACTAAGAGAAACTAGCTGTATAGCTATCTTAACTATCTTGTGTACACGTATACTTTTTTTCCTTTTTCCTTTCTTCCTTTCCCTTTTCCCCCATCATATTTTGTCTTTTCTTTGCACAGTTTCTTCCCAAATCAAAATATTGGTAGTACACTTTGGATCTTACTTACTCATGCAGTTTCTCTTACTAGTGAGACATTATGATGTTTACACAGATGGATCTGATTTATTTCACTTATGAGTATGGTCTCGAGTTACATCCACTTACCCATAAAAGTCTCCAATTTGCCCTTCTTTATGACTGAGTAGTACTCCATTATAAAAAAAAATCACATCTTTTTTATCCATTCCTCAGTTGATGTACATTTGGGTTGTTTCCAAAATTTAGCTATTACAAATTGTGCTGCTATAAACATGGGTGCACATATATCGCGGTGGCGCAATGTTTTTAATTCTTCTGGGAAGATACCCAGGAGGGGAATAGCTGGGTCTAATGGGACCTCTGATTTTCACAGTGGTTGCACCAGTCTGCACTAGCATCAACAGTGGATAAGGGTTCATTTCTCCCCAAAGCCCCCCAGCATTTGTTATGGGTTGATTTTTTGCTGACAGCCATTCTTCCTGGGGTGAGATAGAATCTCAGTGTTCTTTTAATTTGCATCTCTCAAATGACCAATGATGCTGAACATATTTTCATATATTTATTTGCCATTTGTATTTATTCAACCGAGAAATGTGTATTTATCTCAGATGCCCATTTTTGGATTGGGTCTTTGAATCTGGGGGATCTAATTTTTTTTCAATTCTTTATACATTCTAGATGTAAGTCCTTTGAGGGACAATTCTGTGGATTGTCTTTTCACTCTGTTGGTGATTTCATTATGCAAAAGCTTTTTAATAAGGTAAGGTCTCATTTGTTGATTCTTTGTAATATTTCCCTTGAAATCTGGGTTTTGTTCATGAAGTCTCTGCCTACACCTATGTCTTAGAGATTTCTACCTATTTTCTCTTCCAGTAAATTGTGTTTTTATTTCAATATTTATAACTTTGA
>RJWT010006758.1:0-28617 GCA_004365215.1 Cuniculus paca | reverse complement strand
CTTCTTGATGACTTGCTGGATTCTGTTTGCCAGTATTTTATTGAGGATTTTTGCATCTATGTTCATTAGAGAGATTGGCTCGTAGTTCTCTTTCTTGGTTGGGTCTTTCTCTGGTTTTGGTATTAGGGTAATATTTGCTTCCAGGAATGATTTAGGGAGACTTCCTCCCCTTTTGATTTCACTGAAGAGTTTGAGGAGTGTTGGCCTTAAGTCTTCCTTGAATTTCTTGTAGAACTCAGCTGTGAATCCATCAGGACTTGGACTTTTCTTGGTTGGTAATGTTCTAATTACCTGTTCAATTTCATTAACTGAAATTGGATTATTCAGTAGTTTTACATCTTCTTGGTCCAGTTTTGGTAATTGATATGTTTTTAGAAATCTGTCTATCTCTTTGGTGTTATCGAACCGGTCTCTTGGTGAACTCCTAAGCCGCACAGCCAAGCAGAACTTGCTGGCTGCACACTCAACTCAAGCTGGGCTCAGAGCAGCCACTGCTGGGCCTCCCTGGGCAAACGGGCGGGGTGCAGGGAAGACCCCATGGACACTCCGAATGTCCGTGGCTGACGGCAATGTGTGCAGATTTCTATGGGTCTGGTCACCCATTCCCAAGGTGCACAGCTAGGTGGAGTTCACTGTGCTCGCCCCCAGAAGTGTCCTAATTTCTCAGTGCCAGTTGTCATGTTCCTCCCAGAACCCAGAATGCCTTTGCTGGTGCTCATGAAAAATTCAACCTTCAAGACCCAACTGAGGCTTTCTTTGGAAAGCTTTCAGGATGTTCAGCTGAAGAAGTGTATCTTTTTTCTCTATTCCTATAGCATCTGTCCTATCCTATCCTTGTCTTCTTCATATTGTTAGGTAACTGGTTGCTTTTTTCATCCATATTCTGCTCTCCAAAGACAATATCCATATGAATGAAGATTTTATCTTGCTTCTTTCTGTATCCTTAACATCCATGCCAGTATCTCACAAGGTACAAAGCAATCAAATGCTACCAAGTGATTAAATGAAAGACCTTATCTTCTACTGATTTCTCACAGTTGAACAATAGTACTGAGCTTTTAAAGTGTAGAAATTTCTAAAAGTCCTCATTTGCCTTCCAGACTTTCCTGTGTCATATGTATAAGACCTTTGTGTAGGACATGAAAACTCCCTCATGTTGTGGTGGCCAATTTCTTTAATTTCTTTCCCTTTCCTGGAAATCTCTTTAATTAAATTTTCCAAAGCTTTTTGCTAGTGACCTAAAGGCCTCAAGGGATCACATGTGTAGGAACTAACCTGGCTGTAAGCCTAAAAATAGTTTATTGCTTCAGAGAGAGAAATTACTTTCTGGACAATTTAAGCTGGATTTTCTTTCTGTGTATGCTTTAGATAATAATGGAAAAAAATCATAAATTAACCAGAACATAAGAAAGAGGGCTTTAAATTTGTTATAAGGTATAGGTCACCTGAATAGGAAAAGATCATTTTAAGAGATGTCAACAAAGAACTGATTATCCCAGGGTCCATGGTCTAGTTGACTCCCCTTTATATCTGTACTCTCATGTCCATTAAAATTAAATAAGAAACATGGACAGTCTACTTCTCTCTTTCTTTGACATTTCATGAGAGGAATATATTAAATGAATATATTTTTTATT
The DNA here is from genome assembly GCA_004365215.1 of Cuniculus paca. Lineage (NCBI taxonomy): Eukaryota > Metazoa > Chordata > Mammalia > Rodentia > Cuniculidae > Cuniculus > Cuniculus paca. Next base: position 26,980 of record RJWT010006758.1, on the reverse strand, counting down.
TACCTAAGAAATTTTTACCAAGAACCTATTAGAGGCAAAGAACTTCACTAGGCAATGTGAAGACAAAATGGGGGTAATTTCTATTATATTTGAAAGAATTTGAAGCTTTTAAATGTATACATATATCTTCAATCCTAAATTTCATATCTTTAGTATTCCAGTATGAGTCTAAGATAAGCATATCTTTAATGGCGTTTATCTACAGGCTAATGGATAAAGTTCTGGTATGTTAATAATGCTTCTTAGTAACGAGTGAAAATAAATGTAATTCAACATGAGGACATTTGAGTTGCTTATTCAAAGTTATGCTAAATTTAACCTCAAAGAAAAAATTATATCAGTGGTATCCCTGAATGGCTTCTAAAATAAGATCAATTTCCCTCTGTCTGGGATATTTTAGAGATAGCTTTGCCTAATGGTAAATGAGTGAACGAGAAACTAAACTATTAATTTTTTTTTCCATTTCCAAGTCTCTCTGATGACCTCCTTGAGCAATTAAAGCACAAAATAGTGGGGCTGGAAAACAGTTGCCCTGTTGAACTCATGCTATGAAAAAAAAAATCCACGTATTGGCCAGTGATCCATTCAGAGAAACTTTGGACTAAGCACTGTATTTGAGGTACTGGAAAGATGAGTCTTGCACTGGCCCAGTGGCAGCACTCACAGCTTAGTGAGGCAATGGTGAACATATATTTCCATAGGTCAGCACACAGAGACTGTCCAATAAAACAAGTTCTGTGGGGTAGTTAATTCTCCAGAAAAGCTTAGACAATAATGGTGACATTTGGTAATTGTGAAAAATGAACCACAAAGTCAGAAACAGAAAAATCAAAATATCAAACATAAGAAAGATAGTAAAGCTCTATCTCACATTGTCCTGTTTTTACACAGAACTAAAATGATTTCACCCACCACAGTCTAGAAAGAGGTACATTGCATTGTCTTTCTGGTGATAATTTTCATGAAGCCCTTCAGACATACCTACCCATTCTCACTTATGGCCAGGATGGGTCTTTTTTGCAGACAGCATCTTGAAGATTTTGAGTATGTATATATTCAAAGGCATCCTTTCCTTGTCCACTGTACTCTCTCATACTCTCATAGTTCTTGAAACTCCATTATTAAAAGATTATGGATTAGAGTCTTGACAGGTTTTTGTTTGGTTGGTTTGGTTTTCAGATTAAACTCATATTCAGCTATCCATCTTAAAAACGTGTTTGAGTAACTGCCTATGATTTGGCTATCAGTTGACAGCAGGCTGAAAAGAAGGCTGAACTGTTGAAAGAGGTATAAACAATATTTTAAAGCACTACTAAAAGTACTAAGTGGAAAGACCAGGAATAAATTTGAGCTGATAATATCTGCTTTGCAATTTTGTTCTCTGATGGCAAAATAATTGGAGCTATATAATTCCCACAGAAGGGTAGAACAACCTGGAACCTGAGCAAGATGGGTATAAAATGCATGCATATGATCTTATCTTCATCATCCTTCAGCAAATTTGCTACCCTAAGAGTTCTCTTCTGCCAACACCTCTCCAAAAAATATGCTTCTAGCCATGTACCAGAAATTTATTTGCTCCCAAACATTGCTAAAATGCCCAAGAGAATTTCAAATGCCTGAGTCTCTGGTAAAGTATAGATCTTAGTTTCACAGCAACAGTCTATGTGGATTTAAAAAGGAAAACTGAAGATTCTGAGAAAGAAGAAGGATGGAGATGAGGAGGAAAGGTATTACTGGAAGATAAGACCCTTCAAGAAAAATTTCCCTGAATAGTTCTTAGCCTTCTGAGTTAGCTCAAACTTTATCATCAAATGAGTTACATGTGTTTTCCTCCAATATGTTCAGTTTATTCCATCAAAAGTGTGCCTCTAAGCATCCCAGTCAGAACTCTTTATTGGAGGGGCAAATGGCCTTTAAAAAGGTCTCAGAATCATAAATAGATCAGATGAGGCAGGCAAGAAATGGAAGGGAGAATCCTGACCAAGAAGCCAGTTCCCTGGCCACCTGTAGTACACCCAGGAAACGTTCATGACCCAAGACAGTAGAAAGCTGAGGTAGAAAAAAAGCTATTTGGACAACAACTCTTCCTTATTCCCTCGTCTCTAAAGGAATCTATACCTGCATGTTCAACTTAGGTTAAATTGACAAACAATATCCTATGTTTAAGAAAAGATGGCAATGAAATATTTTGAAACTCAGCTTTTTGGCTTTCTGGTGGCATCTATATTTATCAAATTACCTACTATCAGTAGCTACTATAGGTTGGTTGATTTCTGTGATTAGGAGTTTTTCCGAATATTTTAAACACATTTTGTTCTTATAAAGTCATCTCAAATGATGAGAGTTTAGGTGACCTGCCAAGAATCAGAGGTAGTTACTGTAGGTGGAGAACTCTGAGCCCAGGAAGTTCTACATTCATGAAATCATGCTGCCTTCTGTAAGAAAACTAAGGCCCAGAGACATTTTTTACTTTCTTAAGCTCTCTCAGCTTCCCGGACTCAAACTCAAGCCTGAATTCAGAACCTGCACACTTTCAAATTTCTGTACTGGTAGTCTGAAGCCCCAGTCATTAATCAAATGTGGAATAGGAAACTGTTTATCACTTTATTTTTTCCAAGAAAGGCTGTTTTTTAAAAAAATAATCAGAACGATATTGCAAAATATTTAGTACTTGGTTTGGAGAGCTGCATTGTCTTGGAAGATCATTATAACTTGATATCTATATGTCATATGACAGGTTGCTCTGATATCACAACACTCCTGACTTTAAGCAAAGTGGTGAATTTAATGCTTTCATGAACTGGTTTTTTGGTTTTGTTTTGGTTTTGGGTTTTTGGTAGCATTGAATATTGAACCCATGATCTTTGCACTGAGCTATATCTCCAGTTCTTTTTAAGAAAGGTCTCCCTAAGTCACAAATTTGCCTAAATTTCTGTAATTCTTCTACCTCAGTCTCCTAGAGTATTGGGATTATAGGCACATGCTACCACACTTGGCCAGTCTAGTCATTTAAGACAGATTTTGAAGCAAATTGAAAAACTTGAAAACAAGCATGTCTAACCAAAACCCAGTGCCCAGAATTCTTAAGTACTTAAGAATGGATTTGGAAACTAGCAGCTTTAGTTACTAAAATTCTAGTTTTGAAATTGTATTAACTAGGTTGATGAAATACTCAATAGGGATATACTCTGATTCACTTAAAATGGGTGCTTCTATGAATCCTTCTGGGCATGATTTGATGGTTAAAAAAGAGGCAATCTGATTATTTTGTAGATGTATATTAATAAAATGTTAGGAAAGTAACTTTCATATCAAAGCAGGTTATAAAAGTCACCACAAACAGATCCTAAATTGTGAAAGATAGATAAACAGCAAATATACAGCAAAAATCTCAACAATCTTGTACCTCTTGTCCAACAGCTTTGCTCCTCTTAATCCAATTTAAATTTTACTAAAGTACCTAACTGGCTTTGCCTGCATTTTTCTCTTGCTCCCTAAAACTCTTTCAAGAGGTACTCATGCTGCCTTGAGGCTTGAAGCTTCGAGAGTAACCACAAAGTCCTCCAGGTTACACTTTCCTCAACTTTTCAATTAGTTAAAAAATTTTACTTAAATTTGTGGTTAAGTGCTGGCTCTCTCTTCTAAAGCAGGGTGGAGATGCTATGCCATTCAAACAGAATTTAGAGATGATGAAACCACTCTGTCCCCAGTCCTTTCCCATGACTGTGTTCCAATGGATATGGTTTGCACTTAAAGCATGGTAAAGGGGAGGGTGCCTCTTCTCTTTCTGTACCTCATCCAGGTCTTTGATATCAGATGTCTGCAAAGTTCTGGTCTGTTGGAGCTGTCAGGCAGTTTGCCACCTTCCTTCTCCATCTATCCTGAATCCTTCTCCAAACTAGGCCATTTCTCAAGGAGTACCTTTGTTTTAAACATCTTTCCATCATCCAAACATGGTAAAGCAATTTTAGGTCATTATATAATTTTCTGCACAGTTCAATGAGCTTTTATAAAATCTATATGTACCTGGCATTGTACTTGGAACTAAAGACAATACAGAAGATATGTTACATATTCCCTGACAGTTGCATGGATTCTTCTTGCCAAAAAAAGGAAAAGAAATTATACACAAACACCAGTACCAGTCAAAACACCCCATAAGTAAAAACACACTCAAACAGTAGTATGTAAATAGAAAAGACAAATTTATATATATATATATATGAATCTTTTTACCATTTTAACTGGGTATTTCTTTAATGTTCATAAATAAAAAGAGTTCTTTTGAATGCCTTCTTTCTTACTCATTCTGAACTTTAGAGTATAATCCATAAAAGGCCATTTCTCCCTTCATAAATTTCCTTTAATTTAAAGCATAACTCTCCAAGTTCAAAAACTGAGCAGATTAGCTATTGCTGCTCCTCACTGAAATTGTCGGTGTATACAGAACTCCCTGGAGTCACAACTACAGTCAGCATAAAAATAAATCAGAAGTCAGCTTTAAGTTTCAATGATTTATCAATGAGATTTTTAATGATGTGTGTCTGAATTATAGCATTTTTATAAACCTCACCACCAAATTGCTATGTTCATTAGTTCATAGCATTTTAGAGTTTATGTAGGTATTATGAACATACACATACTACACATGTGTATTTACATCTATAAATTTTACATTTCATAATGACATATTCTTTGCCACTAGATCAGCTGTACTATTTTTGGAAACATTTCTCTACTTGGAAATCATAACCTCTTAGTCAGTGTAAATATGACTTCATAACATTTATGGCTTTTACCCCATACTTTTGCAAAAGTTTATTGTGATTGCAAGATAGTTCTGTGTGGTTAAGGAAAAATAGAGTAACTTCTCACAATATATACCCTAAAAAATGCTTTGGGTTTTGTTTCGTGTTTGGATCTTCATGTGTATGATGTGTTTGTGCAAGCAGGAAATCTAAGAGGTTAAAATAGGGAATATTTTTAACCAAAACTTTGACTCTATTGCTTCTGCAGTTGCTAATTTAATTTTTTAATAATGTTGAATCATCCAGAACAATGCCTTCAAGGTTCTCTGGACCCTGGGAAAAAGATTAACATTAATTTAAAATGCAGAACATCATTAATTTTATTCATTATGCACAAGTCATTTTCTTACTAATTCATCATTCCTCTTTAAATGGAGGGGGTCTAAAAGTTTTGTTTTCATCTTTTAAACACTCAAGTTCTTTCATGAAAAGAAATTATATTTCATTGCAATTTTTTACTCTTCTGATGGAAAACTTAAAATTGGCCTCTTTAAATTTGATCTACATAAGAATCACCTGTGGATCTTGTTAATATCCCCGTATGAATTCAAGGGCATTCAGTAAAGGGCTCTGATTCTGCATTCTCATAAACACAGCTAATGAGCACAGCTGTTCGTCTGCAGACAACTCTTTGGACAGAAGAATTTTAAAGTATCATAAGTGTGTATGGCAAGACTTTACCAAGAGCCTTGTGTTTTCTGTGAACCACAATGGTTTCCTCAGGTATGTTCACCTTAGTTACCCTTTTGATGCCACGTTCAGCCTTTCTCACTCTGCTTTGCTTGCTAAATGTTGCCAGTTCAGAGGAATACCAGTAAACCTTCTGATGTACTTGGAACCTATCTGGTTCTAACTTTTCTCCAGGTGTGTATTAGTATAGACCTTGAAAATGTTCTAGATGTGTTTAGAAAAGTAAAACATACGTAGAGCCAAGGATGTAGCTCAGTGGTACAGTGCCTGCCTGGCAAGCTCAAGGTCATGATTTCAATTCCCGGTACCAAAAAAAAAAAAAAAAAGCCTAGACACATATTTTATTCTTTTAATTGTGTTTCATGGGGCTTATTCCTGGAATTTCATTCAACTCTGATCACTGATCCTGTTTCCCTGACTCCCATGCATCATAGAACTAAAAGAAACTTATGAACTCCTTTATACGTGAGATGCTGAGACAGTCAATCCACTCTCTTTGAACTTAGTCCCCAGGAAACTCCTACACCGGCACATACCCCTCAAGCTGAGATGAAAATGTACATCTGAAAGGGATCAATAAATGTTTATTGGATGAGACTAAGAGGGTCAGGAAATAGAAGCTTCTAATACTACATAACTACCCACTACTTCAAGTACTTTTAATTGGGGCAGGAAGTGGGTTAGAATAGTTATTCCTATAGGGATTTAGCCATGAATTAACTATACAGGCATAAAAAGCACTCTGAATTAGTCATGTAATATTTGCATATGTGAGATCCCCATAGAGGAAATGGGGAAATGGTGTCAAACTGTCCAGATGCATGCACTATAATCATTGAATGCCAAGCAGTCCATGTGAGCTAGAAGTGTAGGATACATTGTAACATGCTTTCTTCTAGGTGAACACACTACTCTTGTGTCAGCTTGTAGTCATCTATTGGACATTATCTCAGGAATAGCTTTCACTCAAGACAGACCTAAGGGACCAATTCAGGTTCAGAAATGCCTCATATTTGTTTTTATTTGTTGAGTCACTGAATTTATGTCTAGAATGCTTATGACTTTGAAGAGTCTGGCACTGGTAGAGGCAAATCCCATGAAATAGTCCATTGCTGGAAGAAACTAAACGTGTATCAATGTGGCTCATTACTTACAAGCCTTTGTGGACTAATCTTGTACGTGTCCATTAGTGACAGTTATGAGTATTCCATGAGATGCTTAATGCCAAGATTCTTGAGATTTTGAAGAAGTTACAGTGGGGATAATAATTTGTGTATAGGACATCATACTAGAAAGTGCTGATCTTGAGAGATGGAAGCAATGTTAGAGAACATTAGTCCGAAATGCCACTCAAAGCTAGAACCCTCTGTGCTTCATTTCTTGGCAGATGATCACCCAGCCTTTGCTTGAACATTTCCATGGGTAGGAAACAGCACTTTTTGAGACAACCCGTACCCTAATGAGAGCCCCAAATACTGAAACACTATCATACAGCCCAAATATGTCTTTCTGAAATTGCTACTTACTTATTCTGTTTCTATCACCTTGAGACATACAGAATGAGTCTTCACTTTCTTCCACTTTGATAAGGAAAATCTCTCTGCTGCCCTAAAATCTTTTTTTGCTTCACGTCAAGAGCCCTACTTCTTCTAGCTTTTCTTCCATGACCAACCTTCACCCACCTGAGTAGCAGATTATGAAAATCCTTCTAAAACTGTGATCTCCAGAACTGAACATGACACTAAGTTATGACTTAACCAGGGCATATATAGCACAGATAATGACTACAGAAGCTATTTTTGTCCATGTAGTGTAAAATTTAATTTCTTACCAGCTATTTGGCACTTCTATTACTGAGTTTATATAAAAAGGAAAAGAGCATTTGCACATGAACATTGTTTTCTTCCTCATTGCATATTGGATGATAGGGTCTTTTTTTTTTTAGCCCTAAAGAATCAGACACATTTCTTTAAAGAGGCCAGGTATATTGTTGTAGTTGAGTAACATTTTTCATTTTTTTAGCTACTCATATCAGTTGGGTGTTAACTGCTGCTTACATTAAAAATGTCTTTGATGTCTTTAGCTAAACTATTAAAGAAAATGCTGACTAGATCAAGAATGGAGTCTTTCACTATCTCCTCATACTGCCATTGATGCATTTATTTCCATGGACCTAGTAGAGAGACTGGTCTAGTGTGTATTATGTGCTCAACATGGATTCACCTGTGTATGCTTCAAGTAGAATCTCATGTGACTTGTAGCCTTCTGTCTTGCCCATAGCGAATAACCAAAGAATATCAAATGCCTTGCTAAAATAAGCATAGTCATATAGCAGAAATGGCACTAGACTGAGCCAATGAACCCAGGTTCTAGTACTTGTTTGTTGAGGACCTCAGACAACCCCTTTTAAAGTCTTTTCATTTTATTTTTAAACACCAACTACTGTCTGCTCTGACACCCACACAGTTATTGTAGGAACCAATGTGCTAATATTCATGAAGATGATCACAATAATGTAGGGTTTATTATCATGTTCATTTATGGGTCTACTAGTACTGCATTGCTTTTGTAAAAAGATTAATTTAATATCAGCTGTTCTTAATGAAACCATACCTAATGCTAGTGATCACTTTATGTATCTACAAGATCACAAAGCATACTCATATAATAATCTTGTATCTGGAGCTAGCTGTTATTTTACCCTCAAGTTTAATTTTAATTCAAAAACATTTCTTGTAAGCCACTATTTTCATTGTTTTTTTTTTTAACAGATAATGAGCTGACAGGTAATATGTATGTGTAATTTCAGAAGCAATTTGAGAAACATGACCTTATTCTACATCTCTGAGAGAATTCATTATTTGCAGCATTTTCAGTACCATATTTCTTCAGAGTTAAAATTAATACTAGTACCTTTAGTTATGGAGATTTGTGTCTTCAGGTAGTTGCACGTATCCCTAACTTCTTTGTTTTCAATTTTTACTTAGCTTTTGAAACTTTAAGTATGCTGGAAAATTTAGAAATCAGATGGGGGTTTTTGATACTTACCAAAAATATTTCTTGTTAGTAAAAAGAATTAAATGCTTTTTTTCAACATTCTCATTTAATGTATTTGCATGCACTCTTTCAAATCTTTAAAATAATTTTTGATAGATATTTTTAAACTAACAAAACTTTGTTTATTTTGTTTTAAAAAGCAAGGGAAAGTTGTAATGATGCAAAATGAGAGTATATAAGTGGACCTTATAAATCTTTACCATGCTGATTACAAGTAAAAAAACAAACTGAAGAGCTTCATTTTTATAATTTCATCCTCAAATGTTGTGAACAAATTTAATGACCATAAATTGACTCTTAATATAAATTTGCAAAGGTCCATAATAATCAAAATTAATGTTTGTAACTTTTTCCTTCAAAAGACAAGTTATCAAGTGAAATTTAACAGAATTACTCCATCTGGCCTCAATTAGAGAATTTTATTTATGACTTTCTCTAATAATTTAACTGCGAAGAACTGATGGCATTTTATATTACCATTGAAAAAAATTTTTGAACATCTACGCTGTACTATAATTTAGAGAAGTCAAACTGAAAAACTGATGTGGATATATCTAAAAATAGTGATACATCTTGGAACAAACTGAACAACTACTCAGAAAGGTCAAATTAAAGGCACAATTAGAAAGGAAGCCATGATTTTATAACCAGTTTTATATTAATCCCAGAAATCTGAGCAGAAAACTCAGTTTATTCACACAAACCTAATTAAGCCTGAATACTGGCTGGAATCTAACTACATACTTACAGTAGTCTAGGAGAACTTTGAAATAGTTCACATTTCAAAAAAATGACATAAAGCTCCAACAGATCTGGTCCATAAGAAGTATGTATCCTGACACAGAACATGGAATTTCCACTAGATTCAATGTAGAATGTGTCTATATAATGCTCTGCTGTTTAGTAGAACATTAATTGCAATTCTCATATCTCTCCACCAATCCAAGGAGCTGCTAGAAACTATAAATTTTAGAGTTTCACACAGGTGGGTTATGATTACAAGTTCTCTGGCAAGGAAACTCTGAACCTTTGTGCAACATTTCCAACTGAGAAAAGGTATTGGTAGATCACAGCTTCGGCACTTTAGAAAAAAAGGATCACAGGAAAGGTAGAAGTTTATATTTAGCCCTGCTCTCTGTTCCATCAAGACAGCTCTTAAGAGAGTCTGTAAGCTTTCAAAATTCTCCTTTTAAGACAATTTGGTGTCACAATGACTTTGAGCAAGGGTCCTGGAGAAAAACAGGAGGCCGTAGTAACTTGGTAAGGAAGAAGTGATGTTATTCCCAGAAGTGCCAGCACACATCCCTTCTGTCTACCTTTCAACAAGAGAAGTTAAAACTCAATTTTTGCAAATGTGTCTGAACACCTAGTGTGTGCCCAGAACCATTCACTGTGCCATATAGTAAAGATCGGGATAAAGAAGATTCCTGGTTTTCATAGAGCCTACATTGACTAGAGCAGGAAGATGGGGCAGATGGTAACAGAAAATTTTAAAAATATCAAAATGTTCATCTCTTCTAAAGCAGAAGATGTGATAGAGTACCTAGACCGTTCCTGCAAATTGGTCAGTCAAAAAATTCTGTGAGAGGTGTCTCATCTCCAATCCATTCCTTCTCTTAGGATAGAGTGATATTTGTGGAGTGTGGTTGGTTAATGTCACTCCCACCTTAATTTAACACTAAATTGTTTCTACAGTCCTTAACATGACATACTTGTCCTGCTCTACCTATCACTTCCATCTCATCTTGTACCTTTGCCCAGATTGCTGTCATTACTCCAATATTCAGCACTTGTCTCTTTAGGTTCATGACCAATTTAAAAATTTTTGTGTATAATTCTTTGGTGCCTGAGTTCATTAGCAGACTGGGGGCCCCATGAAGACAGGGACCACATCTGGGGTTACAGGTAGATAGATGTCTGATACCCTTGACTAGCAAAGAGACTGAAGTCTAGGGAAAAGTTCCCAGGCAAAAATGTAAATGACTTAACCTTCAAAGATATCCGTGAGGTCAGAATAGAGAGCAAAAGAGTATAGTTAGATAATATCTTGTGTTGTACTTTAAAGAATAGGTATAAATTTTATAACAGGTAATGCTGTATAGAGTCAGAAAAGAGGCCAAGAAAATGGTGAGAACAAGGTCAGCTAGTAATAGAATGAAGGGCACACTGGAGGGTTTGCAGTGATCTATAGGAGTTTGAGGATTGCAAATCTGAAAGAGATTAGAGGGAAATAAGGACATAAATAGAGGTGAATGAAAATTGTGCAGGAACTTAAGTGTTAAGCGAGGGATTGAGTCTGAACTACTTAGGAGATCGGAGAAGTACTTTCCTGAACTACCTCCGTGCCTGTCTCTCCCTCTCAGAACTCTCCTTGAATAGCTGTTCCTAGCTAGTTAGAGACAACTCTTCAGAGTATAGGGAGGCATCCCACCAATGCTAGGTCGCAGTGTACTTAGAAGAGATTCCTTCCCAGTGAGAAACCAAGCCCTTGATGCAGAGCAGTGATAATCAAGGCATGTTATTAAATACCAATATTAATCTCAGAGGATCACATGACCTTTTGAACTGTCCGGCCTTGGCAAGAAGACAGCTCCCGACTACTAGCTGGCCTAATCGGAGACCACATGTTGCCACTAAATCCTCACTGAGCATGACCTATGCACCCAGCTGTTAACACCCGTCCACTCTCGGTGCCAAGAGCAGGCACCATCCCGCAGGCACTTGTACATCCCTGCCTGCTAATCCCCTCTGCCTGCTGGGGTGGCAAGAAGGCAGCAAGATCACCCCAAGTCAGCGAGGGGCAGGGGCATTCTTGCCACTGTGTGAGTGATAGTGGTACGCTCTGTTTGATTCATTGTCCGCGTCAGGCCAGGTAACAGCACGTTGAGTATAAACTCCTTGCATTAGCATTATGGGCAGGAAAGTATCCATTGCACGTTCCTGCGGAAGTGGAAGCAAAAAGGAGGAGGAAGAGAGATCCAGAAAGAATCGGAGGAGGAATAACAGACAAACCGGAGAAACTGTCAACCCGACTTGTTATTTTTGAAAAATAGCTTCTGGTTAAGACAGAGCCCCTGTCAGAGTAGGGAGCTGGCCTTTGGATCTGTAGGGAGGCAGCCTGCACCACCAGGCCAGCCGGTCTTGGAGCAGCTGAGCTCGGCCTGCCTCCGGTGGGGGGCGAAGGATGTTTGAGCTGCGGTGTCAGCAGGACCCCGCGGCAGTATTTTGGAACTGCGGCCGGCTTCCACCTCCTCTCTCCGGCCCCATCCCCTTGCCGGGGTTTCCAGCGTGTCCCTTCCGCACTGCCCTCTTGCATTCGCTTTCTTCTCAGCTCGTGAATGTTACCCTAGAGGGGGCTGCAGCACCGCAGGCTTCCTCCTCGCCGCCACAGTTGCTGTTGTTGGCCGCGAGTCCGGTGCCCGGCGCCAACTCCTCCGCAGCAGTGAGCGAGGACCCCAGCTCTGCTTACCCGAACGGACTGGCGGCGGCGAGCGCTCGCTGGGACGCCTGCTCTCCAGCCCCGCCCGGCCGCGGTGCCGGGAACCGCGGGCGCACCCCGCCGAAGGTGCGTGTCACCCGGGGTGCACCCTCCGCGATCCAGGCCCTGCCGCCGGGATTCATCCAGGCTGGGACCCGAACAGAGCCTCTGTGCCCCACACGACACAGCAGCTATGCACACTGCTTGCTTCAGGGAGGAGTAGTTGGCAGGCTTTTCCTTGCTTCTTTTTGTTTTTCCAAAAGATCCATTTGGACTTTCAGTAAAATGCCTCCCTGAACACTGTGTTCTGAAATCCGTTCACTAGGTCATGACTGCTCTGTCAGGGGCGAGGATGTTCTGCATTTGCTAATTCCGCGTCCCTGGGCAACAAGGTCTAGAAACCAATCACCCTGGTGACTTTCTCTTTATTTCCCTTTCATGTGTTCCCACAAGGCAGGGAGGAATCGATAACACCTTAACCACCGCGTTTGTTCATGGTTCATTGCTTACTGAGAATATTCAGTTTTTGGAAAGAGATAGTAGATGTAAATTAAACGAGGAACAACATCGAAATGGCTAATTTTTAAATTGAAGGCTTACATTCTGCTTTGTTCGCAGCTACATTCTCAGGCTCCCATTCAATCGATAGTTAATAAATGTCCGACAACAGGCTAAGCACTTCGTATTATTATCCCGTCTCATCTTTGTGTGGTCATCTGATAGATGACAAATTGAGGAACAGAGAGGATAGTCTGTATGTCCAACACCACATCGTCAGAAAGTGGTGATATCCTTTATCTCACACAAGGTCTGAACTAAGGCTCTAATCATGACAGTATACTACTCCATACCATCAGTTAACCTGCTATTTGTATTTAATTATAAAGATACCACAAACAATATTCCTAAGATACAGTATTTTCACTGTAGCATGGGCTAGCTAGCCACTGCCAATCCTGCTGAGCAGTCTTCCTTTGTGATATTCTCAGGCATGTTCTTCCGCTTTCACATATACAGACAGTTCTGCTACACTGAAATGAGCATTTCTGGAAAACCGTGCATCTTGGGACACACTCGCTGAAACGAACAGGACTTATGAGGAAACTAGATGGAGGCAGATCCTTCAACACCCATGCAACTTTGTGAGCAGAACACCCACAAAAATAATGACCATTTTGTAAAAATCCTGGAATCATTTAAAAAGGGTTTTAGATTACTATTAAGAACTACTAGAAATCTAGAGCTTTACCTTTAAAAAAGGGAAAAATTAGTTTAATAAAAGGGAAAGTAAGGACAGATTGAGACTGCTGAATGATAGACAAAAGGACAAATGGACCAAGATATGCAGCACTGTTAACAAGCAGTTTCAAGAAAGCCCATGGTCTGCTAGGGAGAGGAAGGAAGGTGGGTGAGTGGGCCTGATGCCCAGTGCAATCTACTGCACAGCGGGTCTGTCCATGCACTTTACCTACAGCAAGGACAGGGAAACTGCGCCAACCAAATGAGCTGCCATGGTGCTGACTGACATCATTCTTCTACTGGACATAGTACTATTCTGCGTTGGAGGAGTTCCTCTCCCTTCCTGAGAGAGGACAAGATAACACTCTCCCAGATAAGAAACCTAGCACTCCCCTTCTTCCCACCAGTGCCTAACACTTGCCATTTCCCTAGTGCCTGGCACGTATTACATTTTCAAACTATGTTACTTTGCATTTCCTTCACTTATCAACGAACATACATGTGAATGTGTGCATATTATTTTATACTATGATAAAACAATATATATTTAGATATGCAGTTTATATAACCATCTCTAACATATATTTGGGTTCATGCTCCAGAAGGCATACAAGAATTATCAGTAGTACGTTTTTCCTGTATATACTTTAGCTTCATATGGTGTGTGTAGTATTACCGAAAATAGATATTGCAAACTATGATAGGATATTCTATATCAGCATTATGAATTAGCTGTGTGGTAAAAGGATATAATTTGCTTTTTGAATGATTATCCATTTGTCAGTCCATTCATTCACCCATTCAACAAGTATCAAACACCACAGTGAATGTGTAGGGTATAGTAACCATTCTAATAGACTTGTTTCATGAAGAGTATTTAATCCTAAATTTTTAGGTAAATGAAAATAAAGTTTTATTTTAGTAAGCTGTAGGCCATACCCAATGTATACCTCTTCAATTAAAAGTCAAATCTTATATTTTATAATTAGGTTTTCCTAAAATTGTCTGCAATTTAACATTATCCATGACACCTTGAAGAAATGATCATATTTAAAACTTTTTTTCTAGTGATTATTATTGAAAAGTACAAGCAGAAGAAGATAAAATAAGAGTTTAGTTTTATTTTTTTGTGTCAGACTAGCAGGAATTTCTCGACTTGAAAATTTACTTAGTTTAACTGTTACTATCTTAGCATACAGCTTTGCATTTTCCTTGACCATTCAAAAACCCACATTAGCTACTGCACAAGAGGAGCAATAATTTATAATGGGCAATCAGAAAAAAAACTTGGAAATATTGTTCAGCTATAAAAAGGAATAAAATACTGATTATACTACAAAATAGATGAACCCTGAAAACATGCTTAGTGAAAGAAGTCAGACATAAAAGACAGTATATTATATGACTACATTTATATTTCATGTCTAGTATAGGTAAATCCATAGCGATAAAAAAATAGATTAATAGGTACCAGAGATCTGGGAATGTTTGGGTCAGGGAGAAATGGGAGTGACTATGAATATCTATAGAGTTGCTTTTGGAGGCGATGAGAATGTCTTAAATTAGATAATGGTGATGGCTGTGCAACCTTGTAAATATAATGAAAATCACTGACTCGGATGTTTAAAAGTGAATTTTATAGTATGTGATTTATATCTCAATTTTTAAAATAGAAAATGTCAACTCCATCCATTCTTCTAATAGCTGAATCTCTGTAGGGAAATCCAGACTAGAGGGAGATTTGTGTGGGCTGATAAATATTAGTTCTTGGTCACAAGGCTGCTATACATGTCTTACTTCAAATCAGTTTTAAAATAAGACAGGATTTCAAATCTAGTGTTTTCTTTCTGTTGGGGATAGAAAGGAAGATCTGGGAAATTCACCATGGACTGGCACGGGAAGGAAAGGAATTCACTTCAGAAAACATAAACAAAGCTAAAACCTCATGTGTAATGTCAGAAGATGAAGAATGGCATGATGCCTCTTCAAAGGTCTGCTGGTTTGTCAAAAAAAAAAAAATTCCACATTTTTCCTAAAACAAGAGATGCTAAGAAGACAAAAACTTTAAATGTACGTGTGTCCCAAGAGGTCCATAATATAATGATCTCAGCCTGGGAGGGATAACGTTTTGAAATACAGTTTCTCCAAATGGTTGAACATAGAGCTTTAAACTATGTTCTTGAAACAAAAGGTCCTCAGTGCAATTTTTAACTAGGTTTGTTGTGCTATACAAGTATACAGCTACATATAAAGGCCAAAAATTTAATGATAATAAATTTGACACCAAATACAAAACTAAATGTAGTGAATGGCTACTTTGGGATGGTTGAATGATAATGGATATTATGTTAAAATACATACTAACAGTTAATCAACTTTGAGCTATGAAAAAGAGCAGCTAGCTTTTCATTTTGGCCTTATGTATTGAAAGATTTTCTTTCTTTAACACTCTTATAGATGGAACTCAAAATATCTTCTGAAGATATAGGTTAGAGTCTAATTCCAAAAAGAATCATTGTATCGAAGAGTTTGGTTTAAACTTTAAAGGGAATGTTATACCTCTTTGTAACTCAGGATGTGTAATAAATGTGCATTTTTAACTAGATAGCAGACTCCAAACTTTCGTTTCCCTGTAGTAAGATTACCAAAATTTGAGGAAAATATGCACATGCATGTGTGCGTGTGTGTGTGCACACGCATGTGTGTGTGAGAGAGAAAGAGAGAGAGAAAGAAAAAAAGAAAAGTCTCTTAAATTTTTCCAGGTGTTTGTTAAGGAGATTAACATGGACCTCTAAAAGAAATTTAAGCCATATCACCTATGAAAATTCTCATTAAAATCCAAACTTAGTAGGCACTTTATTTCAAATGATTCCAGAAATTAGCAGCTCATTTTAATATTTGCTTGGCTTTCACCCCCAAACAAAAAAATAAAAATTTCTAGGTGCTCAGTTATCTATTTCTTTAGTAGTCATTGAATCTCTTAAATGTGCTGGATATTTTTTACAGTCTCAGAGAAGGAGCTTAGCTTCAAGATTTCAAAATGAATTTAGTGACTTACTTCCAATTACCACGGTAAGGAGGCGAGCTCAGGATCTTTTTCTTTCTCTTTACACCTTTCAGGAAGATGAGGTTTGTGACAGGTCGCTTTGGCTTTGCGTAGAGTAGGTAGTAGTGGAGAGCGCCACCTAGTGGCTCACAAGTCATTTGTAGGGTGCTGCCCTCCAGGGGCAAACAGACCTAAGGAAAAAACACAGCAGCAATTCAATACCTGCCGCCAGTCAGTACAATACCTGGTTTTATGGAAAGGAATAATAGTTCCATTCCCTGCATGCCAGCCCCTCCCCAGTCAGGGCTGGGTCTTAAACTGTGTTCTTTACAAGCCTGTGCTTTCGATTGCTCGCCTTGCCATCGCTCTTGCCATCTGCTTAAGATGAAGGCTTTGGGGGCCTGGATATACCTCTTTCCAAATGGCCAGTCATGCAAAGCTTTGAAAATCGGGCCTTTGATGTGTTTTATAGGGATAAGGAAACATATATTAAACTCAGTCCTTCCCTACACACTGGGCCATGTAACTGGGTCAACACTGAAGTTGTAATTTCATCTACAGTGTGTGGAGCTTAACTGTTCTAGTTTCCCCCTTGCTGATGACATCATAGGAAGTCACTGATGAGCTGACAACCTTTTATGATCTGAGGATACATTACTTTTGGTCTTTCCCCTTCGGTGTGTAATGAATACCAGTGCTTGTATAAATGTTAAAGAATTATCTGTGAGAGAAAACTGAACCTTCTTAGTTAGCCAGAAGTAGATTAAAAGGCAAAGCCAGTGAGGTATTCTTTGCAGGGTTATATCTTTTGCTCTATAGTAAGCCGTAAAGGTTAGAGGTATAGACGTCTCTCAAAGTTGGAAGGTAGAATGAAGTGTTTGTACGAAGATAAGAGTTAGAGATTATAGGAAATAAAATGACTTCATAAATCAGTTCAGGGTGAATCAAATCTCTAGTTAATTTGTAGTCCTTCTTTAGCCTAAGTGTACACTGCTTTTTAGTTTCTTGAGGATATGGAGTGATCTGCTATGTACTTGTGACCCAATTCAAGAACTCAGTGTACATTAGTTATGGTCCTGTATTGTAAGGAGGTTCAGGGAACTATTATCTTAGACAAGAAAAACTAACACTTTCTCTGTACCTGGAGTATAAAGCACTAGCAATGTGCATTTGGATATGTTGTCTGTATATGCCATAAGCAGAAATTGATCTAACATACAAAGTAGAAGAGCTTTTATCATTAATTGATAAAATTGTGGCACATAAGTAAGTAGCTATAAAAGGGAGGACATTTTGTGTTCTAATGACAGATGTACATTATTTTTGAATATAGACAAGAACAAATGCTCTTATTAACATCTATTAAAGAAATGATGCCAGGCGTGGTGGCACACTCCTGTAATCCTAGCACTCCAGAGTCTGAGGCAGGGGGATCGTTGCAAGTTTGAGACCAGCCTGGGCTACAAAGTGAGCCCAAGGCTGGCCTGAACTACATAATGAGACTCTGTCTCAAAAAGACAAAAATAAATAAATAAATAAATAAATAAATAAATAAATAAAATGATATCATTCATTTCTACATTTTACTTAGAGGATAAAGGAGCATAAAGAGAGCATGCAGGAGTTTACCATGTTATCAGGTACATAAGGATGAGTATGGTTTTAGAGATTTCTTACAGTCTACATTTTCTTATGCAGTGAATGAGGAAAAAGATCATTGAGACCTTCCTCAGGATTAGGCACTGTGCTAGATGCTTTTAAATGCCATTTTGCTCATTTTCACATTTATTTTTGGGGCCTCCTAAGTAACTTTTCCCTGCTTAGGCAAGGAAATTAGAGCCTGCCAAGAATAATGAATTTGCACACCTAGAACAGTTACTAATGATAGAGATGGGATTTGAATTTAGGTCTTCCTGATTCCAAATTATATTCTACAACACTGTCTTACATGTAAACAAAAGAAAAAATGTATATCATGCATATGTGAAATTCTACCAGTCTTTGCGATTTTGAATTTTTGCCTTAATGAACAAAAACCTAGCCAGATGTGGTGGCACATGCCTGTAATCCCAGTACTTGAGAGACTGAGGCAGGAGGATCACTGTGAGTTCAAGTTCAGCCTGGACTACGTAGTGAGACCTTGTCTCCAAAAAGAAAAAGAATAAAAATGTAACCCTTGAGGACTGGCCTCAAGACCATTAGCATTTTATCTGTGTGTGCTTTTTCTCTGTTGTGATGTAATCGCTCCTTACGAACAGGATTATGTTTTTTGCCTCACATTAAATAATTGATAGAGGGAGAACAGATACAGGTAATAATGGTAGCGTGAGTTAAGGCCAAATGGATGGTATATGACATACTGATAGGAAATTATCCTTAAAACATTTGTTCAAGTGCTAAAATAGCACATTTAATGATTTTCACCTTATGGATTAAAATTTTTGAAAGTGTATAGTTTATAAAAGGACTAGTAATATCAGCAACGGCTAACACTCTGAAGCACTTACTTTGTGTAGGTATTTCCCTACATTCTTTACATGTCTTATTTAATTTCCTCACAATAATCTAGTATAGTCGGTCCTATGCATATCTCATTTCACTTGAGAGGAAACCAAAATTCAAGGTTTCTGTAACTTACCTAGGATAAAGTAGAAGGTTAAGGATTTGGGACTCAAGTCTAGTTGAATGCCAAAGCTCAAGTTCTTACACATGATAATTCTTCAATAAAAGTAAATGTAGTACCCATTTTCCTTGGCAGGGAAGGTTCTTTTTCAAGAAGACAAAATTTTCTGAGTTTGTTCAGAAAATGATAAGCAGGTTCTGTTTTCACTGTCTTTGTTCAGTGATCTCTAAAACTACAAACTGTAGTTCCAGAGATAAGCAATCTGTCACTATCATTAAACATCAAATATATTTTATGCTCAGGGAAAGATTAAGATCATTTATAATGAATTCTGTACCATGTCTTGTTTAATTCACAAAAATGAACAGAATATTGGACTTAAGATGAAATCTTTGCAGTTCACAAAGTATAAAAATGGCACCCTTATAGTGGATCTCTTAATCATAATACGTTTGAAAGCATTCTTCAATATTCCATAATTTACAAAAATGGGAACTCAGTGGAAATCTTGACATTTGCTTTTTTCTGAGGTTATAAAGCTTTGTCATTCCATTTTATTGCTGGAGAAACTGAAAACTTAAAGATATTTATTTTGTAAACAATTAGTTAACAAATGTACATTGAAGTAGAAAATATTAACCAAGACTGCTGTTTAAAAAGAAAAAAAAAAAACACTAAAAGCAATGAACTCCCTACTTGAAGGATAGCTTAAAATTTTATTTCTTCATCAATAGAATTTTAATAATCCTTAGTTGATTTTTATTTCTATAAGCATAGAAAATCCAACATATTTTAAAAACTTGCATTTAATTCTTATCAAGTGAAAAAACTGTATCTATCAAAATAATCATAATAATGAAAACAATTTAAGAATAATAAGTACAACAGTATATCAAATGTGATAGCGTTGCATTCAACTGTATAGCAATTATGTAAATATCAATCCCATTTTATACATGAAACTATAATTCACAAAGATTATAACTCAAACTCATACAACCAGGAAGTGCCAGAGTTAGGGTTTTATTCTAGCCCGGATTCCAGAAACCAAGATTTCTTCCTCTCTTGCACAACACTCTTATTAAGTCCAATCGTGTGATCACTTCTAGCAGGAAGGCAGAAGTTTAATAATTCTCCTATAGAGAAAGGAATAAAAGCAATTCCACAAAGAATTTTCAGGATTAAAGTTCCAGAAACTCTACACATATGCTTAAATCTAACATGAAAACTAAATCTCATTCCCAAATTCTCAGTGGGAAGGTATGCCCAGGGGTGAGAATGTTGACATAAATAGTGTGGATTTGTGCTGGCATGCATACTTAGTTCTCTCAAAGCATTTAAAGAGATGAACTAAAACTATTTGGCTACTCTGAATTTATTTTTCTTTCTTTCAAATGCAAAAATAACCAGGTATGGGTTGTATAGGCAAGATTTAAAATCGGTCAAAAGTCTATGAAATTGTCGAAAGTAATCATCACAAAAGACCAACAAGTAAAGATGCTGATGCAGCCAGTTTGGCTGACATGTTTATTGTAATGTGAATATGAAGAAACTGGACTGTACAAAAGGCCAAATGGGTCTATTCCAAGACTGGACAATCTTTCAAAGCCAACTGAAGCACACATGTCAGGTTGGTCCTCCACCTAAATGGAATCAGCAAATCCAGTGACATATATCTTAACACAGATAAAATGCACCTGGGTGCAAACGTATGTTTTGCTCAACACAAGTTCTTACTTACATCTAAAGAAATAGTACTTGGGGTAACACTGTTTGCCTTAGAGCAAACTTAGGCCTACCTTGGATCTTTTCCAAAGGGAAGGTTTCTTTCCAAAGTACTTTGAAAAGACAGTATGAAGTGATTTCCTCCAAAAGGGAGTTATAAGTATGGAGTAAAGACAGTCCTGACAAGTAAAAATTACTTTAAAATTTAAAAGTTAGATGAAATTTCTTTCTTTCTTCTCCTTTTTAAACAAAACTTTCCTTTTGCTGGAAAGGGAGGTGAAGCAATCACAAAATCTGGGCCACACAATCGCTATTTTGATTGTTTACATAGTTTTTGACTAGTTGGAACAAGGGTAGTAGAAAGTGTTTTGAATTCTGTTTACCACAAGTAACAAAAATCAAAATAAATATTCAATTGGTTTCATAATGGAGCAAATATTTTCTGTATTATGTAGTAATGAAAGTCAGTATACACTGTAAACAAAATCTGTTCAAGGCCTCTGTGAAAAAAAAAACCAAATGTAGAATGACAGCCACAATTCTACAGAGCAGAGAGGGCTCAGAAATTCATCACAATCCCTAAAGCTGAGTGGTGTAGTGTGTTTGGTTTGGTGCTTTTGTTTTTACTGTGTAAAAAGGGAAAAGTGCAAAGCACCAGTAGGACTGGCTTTATGCCCTTGGTGTCATTACTCATTGAAATAATGGGGGAAATGAGTGCCAAACCTATGTGGAGGATGGGGGTGGGGGCAGGGACTCCATGAGACCTCAGTTCAGTATTTTAAAAATGGGAAAAGATAGAACTACAGAAGAAAGAAAGGGAAGAAATGTCATTGTTCTGATGATCATGAATAGGGCTATCTGGCTGTTTGATTCCCCTGGTGCAAAGCAAAATGCTTCCTAATTTTAAATGAGTGCTCAGAAGCTTAGCAGTACACAGGGTGAATTTGCCCTTGGAGAGTTCTTTGCTAGAGCCTTTCTGAATGCCTATTTCTGTTCATTCTTTCTTAAAATACAGTGCCTTCCACCAGAGAGTTGACTCACCTCTCTGCTAAAAGAGTTTGATTCCCTTCTCTATATGCACACTCCTCAGGGGCCCGATGACATTTCTTTGAATACAGAAGAGCCCAAACTTTGATGTCTAAAAAATTGCAGGTGTCTGTTACACATGGTTGTGCATTTACAGGATGTGAGCAATTCAGTTCAGTTTGTGGGTTTCAGTCCAAGCTGTGAAAACTCTGGAAAACACAAAAACAAGAAGTTTCTCTCTCTCTCTCTCTCTCTCTCTCTCTCTCTCTCTCTCTCTCTCTGTCCTCTCTCTCTCTCTCTCTTTCTCTGTGTGTATTTCAAGAAAACAAGCGAGAACAAATATCAAGTAATAAACAAAACCCCAGGCCTGGATAATAAATCCTTTATAAATTGGTGAATACCCAGTTAAGAATCACTCTGGATGTTTTGTTCTTTTATGATACTTTTGTTGAGCTGAGCAGGAAAAATGTCAAAAAGTGGCTCAAAGAAAGTTTGGCATGGAGAGCCAAAGGTCTGCTGCCAGTCAACCCACAAGGAGAGGACACCCAAAACTGGATGCTGGTCATCCACTTGGTGTCAAGGGAAAATTATTGCTGTTGTAATCACAAACTAAGGAGCTTGGAAACTAGAACAATGAAGCCAGGGCCAAATGCCACAACTGCTAGAACAAAGAGAGAAACAATTTTCAAATTTTAGTTTCAAACCCCTAAAAAAATTTAGAAAAAGTATTTATCACTGGTACATTTTAAATTGATATTTAAAGTTTGTTACTGCAATTTAAAATAGAAAAGATGTGGTCTCTGGAGAATTGTAAATACTAATAATTCTAGATGTTTCTAGAAGAATCTAAGTGTCATGCCATTTGGATACTCATGATTATCTCTCAAAATATACGTACAAAAATATGTACTATATATTTGTTTCATCCTCTTTTTTCTTTGGAGCTGTATCATCCTAGTGTAAGACATTTTATGATGGAAGGTTTTCTTCTCACTACAAAATAAAAGAGAACCAAAAGTATAATCACCCAATCACATATTTTTTGCAAAAAAAGAAATGTATACATAAAATATATATTTCAAAAAATTTATGAGTACAAATCTCTAAAATTGAAAAATTCTTCTGGGTAGTGATAGTATTTAAATTATTAGTAGTACCAAGTAATATTATTAGTAGCAAGTAAGAAATTTCAAAAGTAACATACTTCATTTCAAATGCTTCTCTAAATAAAATATATAGAGGATTTCTTTCTTTCTAAGTAGATCACCTATTAGTGGATAAATATTACTTATTGCCAGAATGAGACATGGTTGCTAATAAATCCTATTGTTAACTTGTAGATTTATTCATGTAAACACTAAAGAACACTGATTATATAAAATGATTAACTTAGGGGTTTTAAGGAGAAATTTTATAATTGAGTAACTCAGACCTTTGAACTCTTTGAATTATATGCCAGAAATCACTTAGTAATTAAACATCAAAAATTATTTTTGATGGTTTATCAGCAAGCAACTCAATTATATAATTTAAAAGTAAAGGATTATGAATAGCTTGACATATAAAGTGATTTATAACACAGTCATTAATGTCATTTACCCTTTTAGCTTCTGGAACATATAGTAAAAAGGCTTTACCAAGACTTATAAAATGACTTAATTATATCTGTTGCTTTTTGTCTTAAAAGCACCTTGTTTAACCTAAATATTCAGGAATAATTAGGAAAAACACAATATAGTAAATCGATGTACATTTGCCACTACAATATGTTTTGATAAAATGGAATTATTAAGTCCCATGTTTTTAAGTACACTGTTGTCACCCTTTATAAAGATTTGCATCTAGGATATATGTCTCACAACTCAGTGATAACAAAACAACTTAATACAAACTAGACTGAAGCTTTAAACAGAGAATAGACATCTGCGGCAAATGAGCACATAAAACGATTTCCAACATTATTAGTTACTTAGAACATACATGTTAAAGTCACAGGGTGTAGGACCATTAAATGCCTAGTAGTACAGATGACATTTCAAAAAGTGACAGTACCAGCTGTTGGCAAGGGTGCAGCACAACTGGAGCTCTCTTCCTTGTGGTAAGAATGTAAAACGAGAGAGCACTTTAGAAAATAGCTTAGCAGTTGCTTATGTTCAGTTAAATATACTCTTACATGGAACTCAGCAATCCTGTTCCTAGGTGTTTATTCAATAGGAATAATATATCCCATGTAATCTATATACATTAATGTTTTGCCAACTTTATTCATAACTGCTCCAAATGGGAAGTAACTGCAATGTTTATTAACTATTAAATGAGTGAACAAATGGTGGTATGTCCATACAGTGGATGCATATGCAGAGATTAAAAGAGTGAATCAACAAAAGGACATAAGAATACTCCATGGAAATAGTCTATATCTTCATTTTTGTTGTTGTATAATTGCATACATTATTAAAATTCATAGTTTAAAATGGGTGAATTTTACTGTAATGAAATTATACTTTAATAGACCTTGTGTTTTTAAAATATATTTTGTAGCTGCAGCTTTAGCTCACTTAATTAATAGAAAAAAATTTATCATATAGCTTAATCAGCAAAGTCAATCAGAAAAAACTAAATTCATTTTTCAGTTGAAATGAATGTATTAATACTCCGCTACATGAAACTGACATTTTTTATTCTAGGATGACAGATGTAAGTGTGTATTCACATATACAGGTGTATATGTGCTAGTCAGCTTCCTGTAACTGTGACAAAACATGTGAGATAATCTAGTTGAAGGGAGGAAGTGTCTCAGAGATTGTGCCTGGGTCACTTGGTCTAGTTGCTTGGGCTATAGCAGCACAGTGCATCATGATGGGAGCACATGTGGAGAAGGCCTGTTTATGGCAGATGGGAATCAAAGGGGATCAGGGTCCCCATGTCATCTTCAAGGGCATAACCCCAGTGACCCCATTTCCTTCCACTAAGCCACACCTCCTGAAGTTAGTGCCACTTCTCAATAAACCACAGACCCCGGACCAGGTCTTCAACACATGGGCCTTTGGGGGTGCAGTTCAGATCCTAACTAGAGTAATAGACATACAATGCAGAGGACTTCCTGTGAATTAGATGAAGTATAGTGATGCTCTGAATTTGATGCCCTTCCCCAAACTTAGCAAACCTTCTTCGCTTTGTTCTCACCGGGTGTCCTCAGAAGTGATTTGATCGTTGATATTATGTAGTTGGGAGAGTGAAAGAGGCAATAAGAATAAATGAAAATTGTCATCTTCCTTTTTGTTCATTCTCCCACAGCACATCAGGATTCAGAATGTCCTAACATAGATCGAAATATCCTGTTCCTAAAGCCATGACTTGTCTTTATAGAAAACTTATAAAACAGGAAAAGACAAGAACCTTAGTATGGATTTATGGGGCCTTAATTAAAGGAGGCTTCACTGAAACCGATATTTTGAATCATTCTTTGTTTGGTATCCTGAGCTTTTTGCCCTGGAGTTATGCACTTACCTAGGTAAGGCCTACATATTTTGAGAAGTCCAAAAATAATTACTTTAAAAAGCTCAACTAGGATAGAAGGCCATCAGAACATACGAATATCTGTATCTATATATGAATTCTCCTACATTTCAATTTTAGAAAAAAGTGTACATGAAAGCTGAGAATCTGGACATTCTTCCCCTTATAACAATCATGTTTTCATGCACCTTGAAAAGATGTTAGATACCTCAACACACCTCTGTGTGAAGACTACACCATTATACTGATTTTTATAAGAGAGACACACAAGATAACCCACTGTTACTATTTTTTTAACTTTGATTATCATTAGTTTGGAGATGAATTTATAATTTTATACCTGTAAAACCAAGTAGTTTTACTTTCTTAATTAGGTTCTCTATGTAACTGTGTGATATGATCAATTTGAGCCAGTCACATACAAGTACTAACTTTAAGTCATTTGTATGACTCAAAAAACTCTTGCCTGAATATTTGTTTATCTGGATATCTCTCAAATAAAATCTTAAAACTTCAGCTCCATGTGTTACTAATTTTTGCAATCTGAACTCATTTCTTTGCATGCAATTCTTAAAGTCTGAAAAGAATGGAGGCCAATGACTTTATACAAACATCTCACATATGTCCCAGGAGTTTACATCTGTCCCTTTCAGTTCTATTCTGACCATTATGCTTTGTGTTTTGTATTACCAGACCAGGATTCCAGAGAGCAGAATTCTAATTCTGCCTTACCTCTCAGTATTATTGATTCTTACTAATTTGTACTATTGCCCTTTCTTTTTAATAATGGACCCAGAGCTAATGAATACTTAATACTTCATTGTATCTTATAAAATAATTCCTTTATATAAAATGAAATTATTACTGATTAGCAAATTGAAAAATTATTGCAAGTTTACAAAAAACCAACCATTGTTAAAAGATACACATAAGCTTCTTAGGCCTCATAAACTTTATATTTTCTATTACTGCTTTAGAGAGAAGAACAAGGTAGAATTTTGTGTTTCACCTGTTTTACAAATACTGCAATTTCTCTACTTTGCACAATTCATTAAAATAAATTCATGGGTAGTGGAGTGTATGTGAATATTATCTATATGCTTAATTGGTAATGTTTTTGTTATATAACTTCCTGTGGATCTCTTAAGTTTATGTTTATTGAAAACTGTTTAATCCATCAAGTTAAAATTACTGTTCATTGCAAAATAAGCTTTAGGTATGAGAAATTTAATATGGAACTCGATAGCCTCCTACTTATTAACATTATGATTTCTTTCAGTGTTTTACTGCTTGCTTATAAATACATTTTTGTTAAAACAGAATAGTGCATTCATGGTCACGATTGTATACAGGTACAAGTTGTTCACTTTTCTCAAACATTTGGAAAGAATACAAACAAAAACCATATGTTTTAAATATTCCACAGAATACCTTTCTCCTATTTGCTCATATGTTACAAATGTTTTTAAGATGGTACTATTCCAGAGCAGTACCTCTTACCCCCACCCTCAGGTTATAACAAGTATTCCTAAATATATTTATAAGTGAATTTTCACTTAAATGTAGCTTTTTAAACCCAACATTAGATTTCTATTCTCTGTCCTCCTCCCCCTCTCCATCTCCCTGTTCTTCTCTCACTCCCCCTCCCCCAACCCCTCCCCTCATCTTCCTTATCTCCCCCCTCCCCTCCCCCTTCCCCTTCCTCAGCTTTAGAGCTGGCGTGCGGGTCTATCAGTCTCCTAAGTACCTCATTAGATGGAAGGCAA